>BPLR01007002.1:0-60095 GCA_021605095.1 Caerostris extrusa | reverse complement strand
GCAGTTATTATTTTTTTTTTTTCCAATTTATTTTTAAAAAGCCCAAAAATAACAATAATTTTAACCATTGTATATTACAGTCATGTCCATAAATTAAGGATAATTCAGAATCACACAGAAATTGAACTCTAAAATAAAAATTTCACCTGTAGAATTATCACACACATTTTGAAGAAAAATATGCCCATTACAGGAAACCACCAGATGGCGCGGACAGTACGTCACAATGACGAGAGTGTAAGAGAGGGGTGTATATGGAATGGTGGCAAAGAAGTAAAATTGTTCACAAGCGCTTTAAAATTCTTTCAGTGTAATAACCGCATAGTTATGGCACAAAGGAAGCATTTGGATGATTTTTTCGTGGTAGAATTATCGGACGACTGGAATGTGGACGTACCCAGCTGGAAGTATCCGAGGAACTTGGAATCGCCCAGAGTGTCATCTCCAGGCTTTGGCAACGATCCCAAGATGATGGTAATGTGAGTAGATGCTACAGCATAGGTAGCCCCAGTTACAACGCCGAATGAGGACCGGTATTTAGAAGTTACTGCCAAAAGAAACAGACGGAACACAGCATCAGACCTGTCTCACCAGCTCTTTCAGCTACCGCTACGACAGTTTCAAGGCAGTCCCTGTACAGACGCTTTGGGCACATTGGTCTATATGCTCGTAGGCCTGTCAGATGTGTTCCACTTACCGCAACTTACTGTCGCCTGTGATTAACCTGGAGTAGAGAGCATGCATTGTGGACACTGCAACAGTGGTCTTGTGTGATGTTTTCCGACGCGTCCAGGTTTAGTTTGGAGTCTGATTCTCGCCAGACTTTCATATGGAGAGCGCCAGGTACCCGTTACCACCAAGAGAACACCATTGAACGACACCGTTACGGTGGTGCAGGATGGCTCGTTTGGGGAGGAATTATTCTTGGTTCCAAAACTGACCTGCATGTTCAGAGTGTAACGATGACAGGCCACATCTATCGGGATGTCCTTCTGGAACAACATGTACGTTTGTTTCGGGGCGCCATGGGGCTGAATTTCTGTTTATGGATGACATCACCCGTCCTCAACCGTGCAAACATTGTAGACGAATGCCATCAATTGGAGGATATCACCAGTATGGATTTGCCAGCATACTCACCGGACATGAATCCAATAGAGCATGTGTGGGATATGCTTGGCCGACGAATTGTAGCCCGTCAACCCCCTCCCACCTGTCAACCGGAACTTCGGAGGGCATTGCTTGATGAGTGGTGTAATATTCCCCAAATCAGATTGATAATTTGATACTCAGCATGCCTAGGCTTTGTAAGACCTATATTGCATCGTTCGGGAGACATACTCCATATTAACCATCATACTAACCATGTTATACTGTTTTTTGTAAATAGGTGCTTTTTGAAATTTGCTCCAGGGAGTAAAAATCGCAATTTTTATTAATTATGTCAAACATATAGCATCTTTTTTGCTCTTTACCTTTTGTTTAATAAATAGACTTTACAAATAAGTCAAATTTGTTTTGCTTCTGTCTCTTTTTTTGCCTGAACTTCATTATCCTTAATTTATGGACATGAGTGTATATTGATTTAATAAACTCGTCATTTGCAATCTTCTTTTTAGAATAATAGTGATAAAATTTGTGAGAAATTTCTTACAATGCAATAAAAAATATACTGAATACTACTAAGCTTAGTTTTGCGGTTCTTTGGAAACTTGCTGTTACCACAATTTCGGGAAAAAAAGAAGGAAAGAAAAAAATGGAACATTTTTTGTCCTCTGCCTGAACCTCCTACCATACTGCGGACGTGTGAAGGTCCACATCTTTATATTTTTTTTAATATTTGCCGATAAGAGCAACTGATAACTTGTTCCAAGGGTAAGTGGCTATTCCTTGCTTACTACTTCCCATGGATGGATATCCTTTTAAATAACACATACTCTGAACAATGATGTCGGAACAAAAACAAATCATAATTCAAATTTTAATTCAAACATCGTGTTAACAGATTTTCCCTGTGGGACTTTAAATATTTTTTTCATTCAAAAATATCAGATGTAAGATTATTACTTTTATTCATAATGTACGGACTGTCTGAGAAATTCTGTACTTTTATTGTTCATAAAATAAAAAAAAACTCGACAGTGTGTATATATATATATGTATATATTTTAACAAAAGAAACTCGATATATCAGACGTATAAACACAACCAGGTCAATACATTCAAGGCACTGCATATATCTTAAGATTTTGTTGAGTTGCTTTAGCATCTTAAATCACAACCACACTCCTTAATGCATCTGATAGTATTCCTCTTCAGAAACCAATACTCTCCCTCAATAACATCAAAACAGAGATAAATAAGAAGGGAATGAAAATGGAATAAAAAATAATGTGGGATGCAAGACGGGGAAGTTCTTCTGGAATACTGATGTGCATTAGAATACCGCCCGAAATTCAATATGACAAAGAACTTTTTCTGGGGAAGCAGCAAAAGGAAAATAACTGAAAGGGTGATGGGTGAAAATGATTTCATTGGAGGTTCCATTATCGTCTCGGCCTGTACCAGAAAATATCTATCAGCGGGTCTATACTAAAATGATTTGAATCGCACAATATTTTCGAATAAGTGAAGGGAGACCCTTTCCTTCCATTATTATTTTTACGAGTGGGGAACAAGAAAGTTAATGCAAATAAGGTTGGTCAGCCCCATTGAAAAAGTCTGCGGCAAATAGAACAGTAATGGAAAACATTTCATGTGGATTTTGTAATAAGAATTGGATGCACGCAAAAAGAAATATTCCGTCGTCTGTATTGATTTAGCTCAAAGTTTGCAGAAACAGATAATAGTGTAAGAAAATACAAAGATAGATATTGAATTTAGAAATGAATAAGTATAAGGATGCTTTATTATATAGTATTAAACTTTTATCATCAGGATATTAAACTGTAAATTTAAAAATAAATTAAAAGCTAAGCAATCATAGCATAATATTGACACATCAAACTCATTTGATATATAATTCAATATATCAGGAATGTTAAGATGAATGTTTCGCTTGTTATAGACTTTATTAAAATTTAAAATGCAATCAAAAGTTCTCAGAATAGAATCATGTATACATGGTTTTGTTTCGAGCTATGGTTATTTTCCTTCTGATTGAATTTCTAATTTTATAAATATATATATATATATATAGAGAGAGAGAGAGAGAGCGTCACAAAAAAAAAGTTTAATACAAAATGCATTCAGCTCAAAACCTGATATATTGGCCGAAAGAAAAGTTTAATAAATATATTGAAAAATATCATGATAAATGTATGGGGTGGAAAATCTGTCTGTTATGTATAAAGAAATTGTACAGAGTACAAAACACACAGATATTGAGTTTAAAGACATTCATTTGTAACTAGAGCTACAGAAAGATGCAACTTTATCACATCTCTTTTGAATTTATATGACGAATGCCAAAGTTTAGTTCTTCGTTTGTTTAAAACCGTTTATTAATTTCTTTGAGAGAAGACGCTTGATTCTATTTGTTAAAATTTTGAGCTTTACTCCTATATATAGTAATGTTTATATCGTCCACTTAGTTAATTTAATTAGTTGCCTCTTCATTTTTTATCACTTTAATTTTCAAACTTTTACAATTAATTGCATCTATCCAAACCTAACAAAATTTAAAACTTTTTTTTTTTTTTTTTGGTTCAAATAATTCATAACGATAATTTCTTCAAATTATCTTTAAAAAATAATATTCCTTTTTTTTATGTGGCAAACTAAGAGAGTTCACCATGTTCCTTTATGACAATTATTTGAATAATTTTTCACTTATTAAATTTGAACTTAAGAATTTTTGATCGTTGGGCCAAGAATGCCTAGAGTCAGACTTTTATAAGAAAGTCAATTTGATCAAAATGAAAAAGCACACTAATAAAATAGTAAATACCGTCAAAGTTTACAGTTATTTCTTACATAAATATAATACATTTCTTTTAATAACAATAACATTAGTAACAATAACATTATTAATTACTAAGTAAGCCTTTACGCAGATAAAATAAAATTTTATATCATCTTTACAAGAATAATACAAAATATACAGGAATATTATTTCACTTAAAATTGCATATTTGTGATTAACTGAGTGTCATCATTAAAAATGGATTTGTCTGAAACTACTTTCTAAATACTAAACAGAATTTTTAAAAATAGGCTTCGTAAAGGATTTAGCCTTAGATTCACCCAAAAGCTTAACATTCAAAATGCTTCCTGAATTATTAATTTAAACCCAAAACCTCAAAATTCCTTTTTTTCATTTTTTTTAAAATCTTTTCTACAATCTCCTCTGCTTATTAACTAAGGATCATGGTAATAAATATTTCTCGTTTGTAGTCGGATTTTGTCTTAGCTCTGCCCTCAAGTGAAAAAGATAGAAAAAGAAATCTCATAAAAACCCAAACAAAACACACACACAAAAAAAAGCTCTGAAGAATGAATGAAACCTTGAGAATAGGGATCAATGACTTAAAAAAGGTACTTTTCCATCCAATGTCATTTGCATTTAGATATTTTGTTTCCCCTCTCATCGCAGGGAATATCAAACGCGATTTCGTGCGAAGTTTCCACAATGTGGGTGGAAGCCAGAATTCCCCTGCTGAGAGGGTGCGATTTCATTTCTTCCACCAATTCACCGACGGGAATTGGTTTCAAACAAATGCAACATTTTGGCGATATATTATTTTGTGTTTTTTGCCTTGCCTCATTTCAACCTCCCCACTCACGTGCTGAAGCAATTGACCTACCTTCTACTATGCCATTTTCTTCGGCTTTTAGTTTCTATCTCTGCTTCGCGTGTGTGTTGGTTTTTATCTGAAATAAGATGCTATGAATCCTGATGTGGAGTGGTATTCCTTCTATCTATCTGTTGTTATAGTTGGTGGAAAGAAGTGAAATGGTTATTTACAGCTGCCGTATCCAATTATTCGCCTGAATAAACTGTGCATTTAGGAGAAGAATCTGGTTTAGGTTTTATTTTTATCTCTGTCTACCTTGAACATATTGATCTGCAAGTTTTGTTAAAGTTGTAAGTATTGTGAAGGTTGGAATGATAAACATAACGGGAATGATTCTGCTACGTTTTGTAGTATAGAAATGTATCAATTTTTTTTTAGAAGTTACGTGAGCAAAAACTTCAATAAGAAAAGGTATTCTCGTTTTGCTCTATGTGTATTTAGAATATTAAAGAAAAATAAAATGAAAAATCCAGATTTTGCACTGAAATATATTATAACAAAACAACCATTTAACAATGTATATTTAAAACATTTCAAACATTTTATTTTCAAGAAGGGATAATTTATAATCCCAACTTTCGGAAACTGTATAGAGGATATTATTATATCAAAACATCAAAATTCATTCATTATGAATTTTAGTCCGTAATAAATGGAAGTATAATTGAAGTAAATGCATTAGTTAGTACAACATCAAAAAAAATGACTCTTCCATAAAACAATGTAAACAATACATACATTCTTACTTATTTGTAAATAAAATTTGAAAACGAACATTGAGAGAAAGAAATCATTAAAATTCAAGAAGATTTAAATAAAATAATTTAAGCCATTGAAGGAATCTCAAATAGGTTTGGAGGGTGTATAGTTCTACTAAAAACATGTGTAACTAGATAAAAGTTGCATTGAAATTGTGATTGTTTTACATTAACAAAAAAAAAAAAAAAGAAATAATAATAAAACAAGAGGTTTTTTTGAAAGTCCCTTTTCAACCAACCAACTCACATGCTGAAACTGATCTTTCCGTTCCTGGCCAATTTCTTCAGCTTTTACCTTCTATCTGTTTTTCATGTGTGTATTTGAGATAAGATGTTATGAATCTTGATGCAGAGATTTTCTTTTCTCTCGGTTGTTATATACATGAGGTGGATGTATTGGATTATTCTTCTCAATGTTATCATAGGTTGTAGAAAAATTTAAATAATTTTTTATAACTTAAAATAATTCTTCAAAATATATAGAGTATTTAGGTGAAGAATTATGTATATATTTTTTGCAATCTTCAGCTATATACAAAGAGTTTGATAAGGCTGTACTTTTCACTGACACACGTTATGTACTTATAGGTTCATAAAGGTTTCTTAAGTATGATCTTGAACATTATATCTCTTTTAGAGCAAATTTATTGGTTGGCAGAATGTGCATCCTACAATGCATCCCTGTTCATGTGGATTTGGAGTTTAATGAAATTTCAGATTTTATTGCGAAGAACAGCAGAAGTCTGGATCAGATTGACACTCCAACTTCCTTGCAGATACAAATTCTGGGCGAAATCTAAGCATATGATTCCTTTTAAGATCAAAACTAAATACGAAATTACAGAACCAAATGTTGAAAGAAAAACAATTACTACTTTCACAAGATCAAGGATGAAACACCACGAAATATGAAAATTTCTGCAGATGGTATTAAAAATATACTAAACATGTGGCAACTGCCTATCGAACTTACTCCTCATCGTGTTTTGATTGCTCAGTTGTTGCAGCCACCATGGATTATCTGGACTATCCCTCGGAAGAAAGATTTATACTCCGAGCTGGCAATCAAAATAGCCAATATTATTCAGGAGCAACATGACATTTAATTCCTTTTTGTACTCTTCAGAGAATATGACGACAACAACAAATTTAAGGATCAAGAAAGTGTAGACATCATAAAATTATAATTTGCATTTTCTGTTACATTTTTTTTATAATTTTTATTTGTAAAGTTTTATTGAAAAATTGATATTTTAGAAATTTTGTTATGCGTATTACAAAAATGAAACACAAAATCAATGTTTATTTAAAGTAATAACTTCAGTACCGTGAAATTCCTTTGTTAGAAATATTAATGTTGGTATTTTTATACTGAACTCTTTTTTTTATACCTAATATGCAAGCAGAAATTCTACTTTTGCTTATGCATAACTACCGAAGAAGTAATTAGAACCTACAACCAACTTGTCATTTCCGAAAGCAAACGTAGCATCGTGGCGGACAAAGAGTGGTTACGGTCCTTTTTCATTCATCTACGGTCATTTTGTGCACACTTTAGGCTAATTAGACCGGTGTCAACAGTTTAATGGACAAAGAGTGATAGGTGAACAGATTCTGTCTTTGTGTGTGTGTATGTATGTGCTGATGACGTGTGTGTATGAGTATGACGGTGTATGTGTCATCTGTGTTACAAGATGGAAGATAGTGGCTTAATGTTACGTTGTTTATAGAAAATTATGTAAATAGTTTAAATAATGGCTTTTTTCATATATTTCCTCAAATAAATATGATACTCTGAATCACATCATGGTCTCTATCATGTACGAATTGGAAGAAAATTTTAAATTATTTTAGTTAAAAATCTCTTTACAAAGATTTGTATGAATAAATTAAATATTTAAAGTAAAAAAGGTTCTAATGTTTTATTTTTATCTGATTGATTTAAACGTAAGTATCTGTTAGATAACAATGTAAAGTCCAAGGAAATCATCGTAATTATTATAACAAAGGAAACATTTATGTATCCTTCCGTTTTCCTAAGTCTTCAGTTTAATTAAAATAAGTTCTAAATTAAATTAAAAAAATTGAAATTTAATTAAAAATGAAAAATTTTATTTTAATATGTAACACTTTTTATATAAACTACAATGCTTCATGGTTATCAAGATTTTGTTTAAAAATTAAGAGGATACTTACGTAAAAGAAGTAAATTTCGTAAAAATATTCCAAAATATCGAAAGGCTACTCAAAATAAGAAATAAGTATGTCAGTCATATTATTGTTTTTACAAGATGTTAGTAGTGAACTAGAATACGAGCTGTGATTAAATTCAGCACTGAATTGAAGTGAGTAATGAGAGTGGAAGTGTGGAATGAGTGATCTATCATAAGTATCAAGAATTTTGAAATCTGCAAGCTAAACGTTGAGATCAGATTATTTTTAGAGGTGAAGTTTTAATATTAAAAGATAGTTCTTAAAAAATTTAAAAATATATTGCCAAGAAAAAAGAAAATTGAATTTATTTTAAGCATTCTGGATAGAGCAAGTAAAGAGTTTTGCCGTTTAACTTTCCAAAATAAATTGAATTATTATTTTTTTTAAACCTATTGAATATTCAGACTTTTGCCCGAATATACTGATATGTTTAAGTCTTTAAACTTCTACTTCTTAGATTATAAAACAGGTATTAGTATATTATGAATATCATATGAACATTTTCTTTCATATTTTTAAGGTATTTTTATGTGCTCTCAGTAATTTTTTAGATTATAGTTTCATATCAGAAATGTAAATGGAAACATTTGCAATATCATAAAATATTCTAAATATCCAAATATTTTACTTCTTATTGAGGGGGACAATTTCAATATCAATATGGTAAATTTATTTCGTATAAAACATACTTTTTTTATTTAATCAATGATCTGCATGCTAAAATTGTCGTAAATACCGTCACATTTAAATAATTGAAAAATAAAGATTTTTTACGAGATGAAAACAATAGAAATTTATCTGTAGGTTTTTTTTCTGTCAATTTTACGTGAATCTTTTAATTTCAGATTATATTTTCCTAAATGTAGGCAACATACTTTATAATATGACCATTATTTTTATATATTTAAAGAAATATTTTCTGATCATTTTCGATTAATTGGTTTTTCATTATACTGGAAATTCGTGGCAATTTATATTCATTTTACGAAATAGGTGACAAAATATTTTGTTCAAAGAAAAAGCAATTCAAAAAAAAAAATTCTGCGAAACAAATAGATGAGAAATGATTATTAAATAAATAATTGAGATTATTTTTAAAAGGTGTTAAAAAGTTTTTATTGAAATTATAAGTGCATATAATTTAACAATAAATAAATAAACTCTTTTTCATTTTCAATGCTTATAAAATACAAAGTCGTTTGTTTTATCTAATTTGAAATAAAGTAAACATTGACAAAATATGCTGTTGTTGCTATCAATACATTGATTCATATTTATTAAATATGCCAATAAGATTTCAAGTTTAGCTTTAAACTGCCGTATTTATTATATGTTATATAGCATTACATTATTTAAATTTTACAAGAAAATCAGACTTATCTAAGTAATTAATTTGAATAAATAAAGATAAACAATTTTTATCCGGCAATCTTTTGAAACAGACATTAAATGTTTTATTACGATTCATTAACTTATACAATCAATTGAGACAATTATTTGAGAATTCCAAAGATAATTAAACTGCCTTTTCAAATAACTAGTTTTTAATTCTTAAATTATCTATCATTAACAGATTAATAAAACATTGCTTAATATCTTACTTATTTGCCATATAATTATCCAAAATCCATTGTGAAGTACTTAAAAAAATTCTATTAAATAATAGCAGTTAATCTAAAAATATGTTAGCCTTCCTAAAAATATGCTAGCATTTTATTTCAGTATTTCTTCCTTACTTTTGGACCGACTCAAGGGAGCAGTAAAGGTGTTATAATGGAACGATTACTTGTGAAAAGTGGTACCTAAACGGAAATTAAAACTCTTTTTAGAAAGAGGCAATTTATTTTTCTTGACTTGGTCAAATCCTACGTATTTCCTGAAAAAAATTGGGGTTTTTTTTATATACTTTAGTTTCTTTTATTCGACAAATGAAGGTCTGGTAGTAAACCTTGAAAAATAGGATTTTTATATATATATATATATATATAATGGATGATCATGCATGATCATTCAATTTTTCTTACAATTATATTTTCTTCATGAATTAAATTTAAATGAACAAAAATATACCAAGGACATTATTTTAAAAATATGATTGAATTAACATCCTGATTATAAAATGTTATAATGGAACGATTACTTGTTTTCTTTTTGCACTTGTATAAAAGTACGTATATTGTACTTGTACTGATGCGGTACAAAATTACTTGCACTAGTATTTACTATTTAATTTTGTATTATCTGTCTTGAAATGCTGCTGGAAAATAAACAACAATCGAAAGATAAATTTTCGCCTTTTATGAAGATATAATCAAACCCTTTATTCGGTTGTTTAAATGAAAAGTTGTGAAAAGCATGGTTTTAATATCTGTACACATAAACTAAGTGGCATAATCAATAAAAATGAAATAATACTAAAAGTTTAAATTTTACTTGTAAAAGGTAAAAAAAAAACATACCCAACAAAGATACATATAATTTCCTATTATATTTAAAGTCACATCTCCTTTTTATTTTTTAACTCCAATTCCCCGAAAGAACATGTCGTAAAATTCTTAAGCCCCTCAATAGAAACATTAAACAAAATAATAAATCTGATTGAAAGCTTATCTCAAAAGAAAAGAAAAAAAACGATGTTTACAAGCTGAAGTCAACACATGTTTCTCAGCGTAAGACCATGTGCAAATTGTTGCATAAAATAATTTGGCAGGTGAAAAATGGTAGCATGTCGTTATAGTTGATGAGGCTTGCATGCATTTATTCTTACACTAACAAAATATAAAAGATCGATTTACTATTAAAGAAAAAGAGGAGATAAGAACTTACATTCTGGTTCAGAAAAAACCAGAGAAGTTTCGCTAAGGTTTCGTGGTTAATACTGGATTCTCTTCTAACGGAAAACATAAAAATTTTTAAATAAAAAATGTCAAAATGAACTCAAATTACTGGCAGAAATATGTTTTAATATCTATTTTTTAAAGAAAACCACCCATCAATTTATCTAAACTATCTTCATTATGTTTCCGTGAGGATAATGATACCTGTTATACTTACGGATCTATTGCTTTATATTCTAAAAAAATTTGGAAAATGTAACCAAAATTGAGGTTATTCCATTTAAATGCATGCCACCCAAGTCTCCGACATGTCTGCCATAGACTATTGTGAACTTTTAAAATAAACTCTTTATAAGAGGAATCCAAAAATACTGGATAGAAGAATCTAGTGGAGTCTTTTAACTTGTAAATTAAGATGTAATATAATAATTAAATAAAAGGGCTATTAGATTGAATATATTACAAAACAAAATTCTTATCACTTTTATAAATATATATCTATATTTTTAAATTTTTGCATAACACATAATATTTTTGTTAACACCCTCTGCACACATATTTTATTTATTGAAACCATTACGAAATTCAGAGAAACTATGCAACGATCTTGAAGATTAAAGAATTCCTAATTGTACAACTTTTATAAATAAACGATAAGGATAAATAAAAGTAATATGTATTTAAAAATATCAATAAAAATATCTACCTACTCCGGAGATTTAAACTGCAGTGATTGCTTATGCAAAATAAAAAATCAGCATGAGTATGTGCTCACTCTAAAATATTTCCGCGTGTGTATGATTTTGTCAGAGTGTATATCATCGATAATCGATCATCATTTAATTTACATGCATTCAGGAATGATATTTAAATTAAAATTGAAATAATTCATCCATTCCATCTTTATACTGTTCACAGGATATTCATACAGTATTTTCTGAAATACATTTTAGATATTATTAATTTAAAAAGATTTTTAACCACTGTTCTAAATTTTAATTTATGTAAATTTTCATATAACACTTTTGTCGAAATATACTACTGTATATCAATAAATAAATTAGTTAGCCATGATGCGTTTTCATAAAATTCTTGAAAGTTTTCATAAAATTGCGTTTTCATAAAATTCTATTATATCTTAACCCGGCAGGATGCACGTTATTTTTTATGACCTAAGCCCTCAGCAAACAACGATTCCCAGAAAACTAGACCTCTATTAATTCATTTCTTATAAGTAGTTGAATTAGTCACCATCTTCTGTCTTTTTGGAATATTCAGAAAGTAATTCCGGAATTTTTCTTTCCCTAATACACTTTTGGTCAGTTACTGGGGTTATGGAATAAGTTATGCCTCTCCATATCTCCCAGACGAGTTATTTCACGTGGATGATACGGTCAGTTAGTTACGTTCCCTTAATGGATTCCGCGCTTGTATTGGTTTGCCTGTTGCTCACGATGTCGAATCTATATGAAAAAGAAATGGAGAGTTCACGTAGACTTCTTGCTGAAGTTGAAACTGATGAAGATTCAGACATTAACAATGAAGGCCATGGGCTTGATTGCATTTTTGAAGATAATTTTTCAGATTATAAAAGCTTTGCCAAATATGATGAAATCGGAAAAGGACGAATGTTCTTCAAGTGGAAAAATGAACAAATTTGAATGGTTTTAATCAAAAGAACGCTTAAAATGGAGGAAAGCAAAATTTAGACACATTGTTCGTACTCGTCATGATATTGTATCGCCCTTACCAAGAAAAATAGTATCAGCTAAATTTGTAACAAGTCCCGTGAATAGTTGGGAGTTATTCATCGACAATAACATGATACACTCAATTGTAGAGTTCTCAAATATATTTATAGAGAAATGTTCACCGAACTTCTCAAATGAAAAAGATGCACCAAAAATGGAGCCACTACAAATCCATGCTTTATTAGGATTATTACATATTTCAGCATTATACAGATCTTCCCAATTGAATATAATAATATTTGTGGGTAACAGATGGAACTTGTATCAATATTTTCCGCACTACAATGCCTCATAAATGATTTTTTGTTTCCTTTACGCTGCATAAGATTTTACAATATAAATCACAGGTAACAAAGCCAATTATTTGAGAAACTTGCTTTTATACTTTTTTTCAATTATTTGAACCGAGTTTTCAGAAGCATTACACAGTGTGAATATATTACAATGGACGAAAAATTAGATTTTAAAAACATTTAGGTTTAAGTTTTATCGCTAAGAAATAATGTAGGAGATTTTATTTGAATTACTATATTCTTAATATCTAATGAAAATCAAAAGCGTTATTTTTCTAACTAAAAATGTAATGTTTTTAAAAGATCATATTTGAATTCCAGTTTGGAATCATTCCATGACCCCTTGTGAGTTTTAAAGTTCACTTAATAAGATTTAAAATTAGAGCTACCACTTTGGTCCTGGGAACAACAGGCTTCAGCTCGAATGCCGGCGCTATCATGGATATTTGTTGGTGATTCGGAATCGCTTTTAATCTGTAGGTCCCTGTCTAATTAGCCGAGAGTGTCCAAAACTGACCGTAGAGAGATAAACTAATCTGTAAATAAACTTGATGTAGGCAAATATATGACTGGGGTTTTAGAAAAAGTTAATGGCAATTGTTAAGATAAAAACATTTATACAAGTATTTCTTGGAATAAATTTATTTAAACTTTTAAATTTTAAATATATATATATATTTTTAAAATTATGGTTAGTTAACATTAAAAAAAATTTTTTTTTTTTTTATTTTTATGCATTTTTCCATATTTCAAAACGAATTCACTATTTTTTAGACACTTTCGTAATACAGATAATTGTTGTTTCTTTTGAAAAGAATAGCACATTAGATTACTCAATAATTGAATCTGAATGATTCAAATCTAAATCAAATTTATAACATTTTTTACAACAAATGCTCATTTTCAGCAATGTTTTACTTGATTAGACTAATTAGAATAATAAATATTTTTAATTTACAGAGAAAATCAGATAGATAAATTCATTTTCAAAATAAGTATACTGTAAATAATAATAGTACATGAAAATTATGCTGTCAAAAATAATTTTATAAAATCGACCCATTATATTTAGTGTAAAGCCATAGATATCTGAGAATTTCGTTTTATAAGAAAATGTATCATTTAAATAAAAAAAAATATAGATAGATAGATAGATAATAACATCTTAAAACTAACGTTTAAAAATAACATAAACACAAGTTACGTTTTCAAGTCATTTGATACAAGAAAAGCTCAAATTTAATATGCAGAAATGTTTTCTTTAGGAAAATGCTCTTGAAGCAAAACTGTGCAATGATTACTAGTCTCGAATTCAATGCATTTCTTCCTCCATAACTCGAAACGAAACTGATTAAATACAATGTTTATTTGAAAAATTAATACCCTTTATTATTTTCAATTCCGTAATGATGTGTGTAGTTAACTTTGAATGCAAGGAAATTATTTTATCTGAAATGTAAATTGTACGAGAGTTTATATCCAATTAAATTTTTATCCGATGATTATCTTATTCTACCGGATCGCAGATTCATCAAAGATATAAACAATATCAAAAGGAAACACTGTGAAGATTTAATTGGTCCAAGAAAAATAAACAAATCGAAAACGCTGGTGGCAGGTTTGCGGAGTTTTATTTGCAAAACGCATTTAATTGGAAGTAATTTCAGAAACGAAACACCCGGGACATAATTTTGAATAAAGATTTAATATTCTAATTACATTGGAAGTTTTCGTGCCTGTCTTTTTAATCGTGTTAAACCTTATTTAGTTTAATTTTGTGTATAGAATCGCATTCGTAATAAAATTAGCTCATTCTTTTGTCTCAAATAAAGTCTTCCAAGTGAAAAATTGTGTATTCAGAAAATATTATTAGAAAATAAATTCTTCGTTAAAGCAAACCTTTTATTTATTTTTTTTGCAAGGATAAATATTTACTGTTTGATATTAAATTTTCTGTAACAGAAATATTTCAAGTGGTTGTCATGAGATTCAAAACTTATTTAAATGACTTGAATAAATAAAAAAAAAATATATTTATTTTTTTCTCATTTATATTTTCTATGTTTTAGTAAGAAATATGAAAAAAAGTGGAATTTATTGGTATTGAAATAAGTATAGTGTTTGTTAATTCCTTTATCAAACCAAATTTTATTATGTACTTAATAAGTTTATTTTTCCGTCTATAATTCAGGAAAATTTGTTTGAGGTATTAAAATGCGTTAAAGTATATTTGTTATGCTGTATAATTAAATAAATTTACAAAAGGATGAAAAATAAATAAAAATCCATTGATTTTTAAAATTAATTCAAGTTTAAAGTTTTTGACAAATTTAAAAGTTTATTCAAGTTGATAACAGTATATAGATGTATTATTTTTTGAAATATTTTTACGTTATATATACAGATATATATATATATATATATATATATATATATATATATATATAATAAAACATACATTTTGTATATAAAAATATATAACATTACAAAACAAAATTAAATAATGACTTAAGTAAAATTTGATTTTAAACCATATATAACTAACGTATAGGGCAACAAGAATTCACTTTGCCTTCCTGTTGCATGTAACAGAAACTGTGTTGAAAATTGAATACTCTCGATTATTTTCATGACTAAAATTCCCATCTACTTTGACAATCTAATAGGTTTGGTTTGGTCTGTCGCTGTACGGTTATTTTTTTTGTACACTCTGGGCTAATTAGACAGGGGCCTACAGTTTAATGTGATTCCGAACCACTAACAGACATCCATGAAGCAGGTAGTATTCGAACCTGAAACCTGTGGTACCAAGACCACCTCCTAATAGGAGTTATGCTCATACGATAAGAAAATTAAGTTTGGTTTGTCGCTCTACGGTCATTTTTTTTTTTTTTTTTTGCACACTTTAGGTTAATTAGACCGTAACCGATAATCTCACTTGGGATTCCGAACCACTAACAAACAGCCATGCCATCGTCACGATTCTAACCTGAATCCTTTGGTACCAACGGCCAGAGAGCTAGCCAATTGGCCACCAGGCCATAAGCAAACCTAGATACCTCTGAATACATTCTCAGGAAATCTCTCTGCCTCCTTCCTTTTTCAAAAAGAGCCAAGATGGTACACATAAATGATGTCTCACCGGAGTCCAGTTCAGAGAAGTACAAAGGCGAATCGATCTCGCTCCGAAGTTCTCCGTTTGACCTCGAGAAGCAAGCCACGTTTTCTCTAGTTGTGAATAATAGCTGGTCGTAAATGGAGTTCGCGAGAACCCCTTTGATGTGCTGGCAGCAGGGAGTACCAACAGGGGAAATTGGAATTATAAAAGGGAAGGGTAAAAAATTAAAGATTAAAGTTTCTAAAATTAGTATGGTACTCAAAAAAAAAGAAAAAAATACTATTTAAAAAAGTAAGATAAAAAATAAAAAGAATTTAAAAGTTAAGTTTTAAATTCGGTACAATTAGGGACCAGTTGTCGATGCCATAGACTATTGTAAAAACGTAAACAACCCCCCAACCCGTTGCTTACTGATCACTGGGTAGAGTTCGAGAAACCGGCTTATAACTTGTTAGCGAGGTTGACTCAATCGTTCTTATACTTCCGTCTGGACGCTGATTTATCTCATTCATGGATATAATCTTTTACAGCTGCGTATCTTAACTGGCCATCTTTGCAGATAAAAACCAGGTTGTAATTAAAGTTGCTGTTAATTCAATCATAAAGGTTCCCTTTTGGTGCTTCCGATGCAGAGTATATTTCTCTGAGCTCTATTATATTAAATAAAAATTGGAATATAAAAATGAACAAAGTAAAACAATAAATTGTGAAGATATCCCAAAATTGAATCTACTCTGATATGCAGGAGTGAAGGTTAGTTATTTTCTCTGCAGACCATCCATATTGTGTCCAGCCAAACATGGAAAAATCATGAAAACTGGCGAATATTTCACTACAGTTACAGTGTGTCGACGTGATAGTTTATACTCGGAATAGAACAATCGTCATGAAACGGAATAGAATAATACAATTAAATTATCAAATATATTTTTCAAATTAGAAGACCAATCGATTTTTTTTTTTTTAATATTTCAATTTTCAAAATATTTTTTTAAAAAATAATAAGAATTGCATGAAAATATTTAAAGAATTTATTATTTATTTTCAATATTTTATGCGTATATTATAATTTTCTGCTATGAAACCTACAATAAAAGGAATGCAGAAATAAAGTCACATATATCCTTCAATGAATCAGGACCGTCTGAAAGAATGACGAGGAATCGCTGAGAGGAAGGACACAAAAGAAAGAAAAAATAAATACGTCCCTTATTTACTTCCGACTGAAGCAACATCTTTCCTCAAGATAACAGCACGTCTTACAGTTACGGTCATTCATGACAACGATACCGACATTGCTAGCTGGTCGATCAATAAAACCGTTTTACTGGGGTGCAGGAAAATACACAAATCCCGGAGGCTCGCCTCTCTTAACGATGTGTCCCCAGAGTCTCTTTCGACCCCCTTCCCCCCCCGAAAAAAAAATACAGTAAAGAAAAAACAAAGAAGAACAGTTCTGCAGACAAATGCTACAAGCAGAACTGAAATACGACCAGATATTTTTTCCAAGAATTGTTGGATATTGTTGAAGAACAACACGCCCGTAAACATGACTCAAGCTTCGTATGTAGAATAAGAATTACATGCTTCTTGTTATTCTCTGAGCAGTTCGAATACATTTGAAAAAGACAGTTGAAGAGGTTTGTATCTTATTATATTATACACGAAAGCCTAAAAACTAGGGTTTTTAAGGAATTTATATAAATAAGGATTTGAATGGTACGTCTGAGAAAGATTTGTATACGCTTTTATATAAAAATGTCTCCATCTATTTCTCCCTCTGTCTCGCTGTATATATATATATATATATATATATATCTGTGTGTAAGAAATTTAAAAAGAGAAGGACGAACGATTTTCAAAAACAAAAATTAATTATTAGTTTGTACTCTAAGCATCGTTCGCTATTTATAAATACTTACGTTCTTCCTAATTAGACCCATAAAAATGTTTATCAGAAATAAAAAATAAAACTTTTAATATAAATTTATTCAAGCATTGAAGAACACATAGACTACCGCGGCTAAGCTGAGGTATTTAACTATACACAAATATGAAAGGGTTCTAGTCAGAGACAGATAAAAAAAAAATTCATGGATACAAAATATAGAATAATGTTTAGAAACAGATCCTTCATAAAACCAAGAAATTAAGAATAATACAATGCAAATCACTTAATCGAGGAATGCGTATCCTCAGTACACTGTATATATTGTTATTTCTGCTAGATAGGTGACTGGATCTGAACAATTTTTTTAGAGATGGAAATAAAAAACCAGTTTGTGAAATGGATACATGATGCCATCCCACACATTTTACAGAGATAACAGTTACAAAGACCAAATTTCAATGGCAACACCTATTTTTTTTTCTTGGAATGGAATCTCCATAGTAAAAATTAGTTTTGGAACATTAACTGTAGCACGAATAACGCCGATCCTAGACAACCTAAGAAGAAAAGTGAAAACAATCAATAATTACAGAGAAGCAAGAGAAGGCAAAAAATTTTAAAGTGTTTCACAAATTTTCCACATACTTCACACACTATGACACTTTGCATGCAGCGGATGGTGGATAGCATTAAAGCACGCACCTTGGCAAGAGGTATCTGTTGAACCTGACGACTGATGGCATCTTTAAAATCAAATGTTGTTTGCGGAGTAAATACATATGTTTAGGTTAGGTTTTAGGTATCCCTAAATTGAAAATACTCTATCTGACTTATGGGGGCAAGATGGCATCCCCCTCCTTGCGAAGTCTTCTGTCAAACTTTTTAAAATAACAGTATGGTGACAAAATTATATGCCGCCATTGCACGTTTCCAAAGTCCCCGTTATCCACCAATGTATTTCTGAAGGTGAGGATACTTGAAATTTAAAGTGTATGCATTTAATATGGAAACGGCATCGGATTTGAAAGTTACCAGACGTCAAGTTAAACAGATTCCTCTGCCTATGATACTTGCTTCAGTGTTATACTCCGTTTATCGCATGCAAAATGTTATTATGTGGGAGGTAGGTGGAAATTTGGAAACACATTAAAATGCTATGCTTTCTGATGCTTTTCTGTAATTATTGTTTTTTTTCACTTTTCTTCTTAGTCTGTCTAACGCTGGCGATTTTCGCGCTACAGGTATAGATTATTTATTTACATAGGTATTAATTTTCTTGTAAGATGATTCCATAGTAACCAACAAAACTTAACGTCACAACGTTACGTTTTGTTTGTTATTATGGAGATCATCTCCCAAGAAAAATAGTTTGTGCTGCCATTATAAATTTTAGAAACCGTTTCACTGTAACCATTATTAATAGAGTTTAGATGTTATTTTTCATATGATGCTTGAATGCATTCATCAATATACAGTAAACCAAAATTTCATTCTGTGAAGGTTGTGATATCTAGGGACTCATATATTGAGCTAGTGTTTTAATATGTATTCTAAACTTTAATAAAACATTTAATAAAATAAGCACCTCTTAAAACTTTAATTTCTCTTAATTTTTTTTCTCAGCGTGAAACTAACAAGATTAAAGCAAAAATATTTAAGAAATTCCAAAACTTTTGTTATTTTTCGTATATGAAGCAAAGGAAAAAGTAATATATCATGAGCATTTAAGCGGACATTTTGAAAATTTCTTAAACAAATGGGATTCAAGCTGTCAGATTTTAAATAAATTTTATTAATGCATGATGTTTTACAAAAATATAAACCCCGCCAAGGAAAATATTTTTTTTCTGTCTACTAAATGTCTGGGAGGATAGAAAAAAAAAGTTTAACTTATATTATTATTTTATTTATAAAAACTTTTTATTAAAGAACTCTGGGAAATATTACGTTCATTATAAATTCCCATTGGCATAATTTGTGGTGAATTTAATTATGAAGAAAGTGTTTATGTGTTTTATGTCCTAGTAATTATTACTCTACAAACTCTAATTTAAAAATATAAATTATGAAACAAGAGCTAAATGTTTAAAGAGAGAATAAACTGAATAAATCTACTTTAATACGACTGCAATATTCTGTAATTTTTTATTAATTATACTTATTATTAATTTTTTATGGTGTCCTTTATATCTTTTAATCTTCTGATGTAAATATTTATATTTCAATTTCAGCTTAGAACATATAATATTATTTAAATGATTTGTAAATCAATTTTAAATGATTAATGAAATTGGAAATGCTTCAAAAAGGTAACACTTACACTTAAAACAACGCAAAAAAAAGTTATCATTTCTGCTTAAGAAAATTAATATTGCAATCATAAAACTAAATATTTAAAATAGCTTGAAAAATATGCAAGGTGTCTGAAAAACTGTATCTATAAACTGGGATGTTAGGTGAGCACATCATACGGATTGAGAAGAGCATAGCGTATACTGCAGGATATGCCATGGGTAAATGGTAGCAGAAGTAGAAGATAAGAAATAACACAAGAGAGTGATTAAATTGAAACATTTATTAGAATATTTAGTGCAAATGGCGTACGAGTTCTATTGTTATAACAGACCCTCGAAGTTTCAATCATCGCCAAACATGACACCTGACACCAACGAAACATTTCTTGCAGGACACTGTCGAGTATACGGGAGGGCTTCTTTGATTATAGCAGCAGTGAAACTCAAAATCCATTTCAGACTCTACAGGCTTAGCACGCCAGCTTTGAGGATTCCCCATACAAAGAAATCAAAGCCTGAAAAATATCAAGTGAGATTAGGAGCGAGGTAGCCAGTCTACTAAGGCCAATCCGACGATGCAGAAATGACTTGTTCAAATGCTTACAAATTGCCAGTCCAAAACCTGGGAGTCACATGTTTTGCCTCACATTTTCTGTAACATCATCAAGTAAGCCGGGAAGAATCTTCTCCAGAAATATTCTTTACTTCATGGAGGTCATGAGGAATATGAGCATGCCTACACATTTATTACGATGGTGTGCCTCGTAGTGTCTCATACTGTGGAGTTCTCTTCAGCCCACAGATGCGTATTGTGGTGATTATATTATTCATCCGGATTTAATGGGACCTTAAGATTGAACCATACATAAGCTGGGAAATTCTCATATCGGGTACGTCATTGCAAATACCACTGTACGAAGAGCACACGTGCAGTATGATCATCATTCTGCAGCAACTTAACCCTTTTAGATATTAAAGGCGTGTAAAGAATCGGCATTAAAAACACGTTGTTTACTTCAACGAGACACTGTTAGGCAGATGTAACGGGTACATATGCAGGTACTGAGATTAGTTTCCACGACATCCAACTCACTTTCATCCATAATGACAGAATGCGTCTGTCCTGGCCTACCCTCACTACTTCCGATACTTATTAATGATCAGTAATATTTTGATTCACACATGCAAGCAAACTGTGGTCTGTTTGAGAAGCGTTCTCGATAAATTCCTCTATCTGCTCGTACTTTGTTTCCCACCTATGCCATACACTAAGTGTATGTCAGCGAGCTCATCGTCCATATATTGTTGCATGCTCTCCATATGCTGTCTACCCTAAGGAAGATGAAATCCTCAATTTCAACTCCAGCGCTGTTGTGCAAAACACCCACTTACAGCGTACGATGGCATTTCCTGTCACACATTACTATTCAATTTTTAATCGTTATGATGAGCCATAACTTTCTTCAAAGTTTGTCACTATAATTTTTTGAAACACCCTGTATACAAATTTTTTTTTTTAAAAATTAAGTTTTTAACTTTTATTTAATCTTAAAAATTACAATATATTTTGTAAATTTAAATATTAGAGTTAGTTTGAATTATGTGGAACAAACAACGCGTATATGGTTATTAAATAATAAAAACATTTCAATGATAAAATAACATCTAACATTTTTTTCCCTTTTTTTTGTATTTTATTGTTATAAATTCATCATTCAAATATTAAGTTCATTGCTTTACTATTAATACGTCTTAAGCACAGATATTTTTTTAATACATATGTAAATAAATTAATTACCGGTATTTAATTGAAAGTAATGTTCTTAAAACTGTATTTGGTTTCGTGTCCTAGAAAACAAAACAATATCATCTCCTTTTTTACATTTCCAAATAAATTTTTATAAAAGACAATTATTATTAGACTTAAAATTTTAATAACATTTATCGTAACTACAATCGCCGTATATTTTCTCAACTAAAATTTTTTATTAGGTTATATTAAACAATTGCTTTGTTATAAATATTTTTAGTGTATTGCAGGAAATTTTCTTAAACCAATATACGGACTCGTGCCGTATAACGCGATTACTTTCTTTACTTCAATTTTTATGTGATTCGATATAAATTGTATAAAGGAAAAACTTTCATTATTTGATAAAAGATTGAAAATTCCAGCTATTGAAGCTGCTTGAAATCGGTAAAAAAAAAAAAAAAAAAATTCCATCGATGCAGCCGTTCGATGTTGTTTGTCTTTGGGTCACGTATCTCCATTGTAGACAAAATACAGTGATCGAAGGATTGCGGTGGCTAGAAGTCACGTACTTTTGAAGAAAATGTTCCCGTTTTCTATAAACGGAAATCTTTCTCGTTGTGTTCGTACATTTTTATTCTCATTGGATGAGAAGTTAACTGACTTTCAAGAACATTTCTAGAACGCAAGAATTCCCTGCCTTTAAATTTTTGTTTGGGTATTTGGATAGTTTATAAAATCCCAGTTAAAATCTCTGTAGCATGTGAAATATGCAACAGGATAAGATATATCAACCGAATATAAAAAATACTACCATCAGTTACATCAGGCATGCACAGACTTCTGTAAGTCGAATTTTCATGTATTCTTTGCTAACTATAACAATTTGTTCCCTGGATACTACAACAAAAAGTATTACCAATGTATATTTTATATTTTTAATCTATTTAATATAGCATAATAAAAATAAAAAGATTCATGAATGATATTATATACATTTAATAACAGATCCAAATTTGGTTTGAATTTTTGTAATAAACATGGGCAAAAGATATTGATTAAGTGATTTTTATTCAACGATGCTTTTTATACTTATGCTTATAAATGTTTACAATGCCGCAAATGTTGCCGCAAATACGTATTGACCCAATTAATTTTAAAATTTTTATTCATTATTTACCATCACTCACATTTACTTTGTTTGGAACATTTTTAAAAATATATCATATTTATAACAATAAGTATACAGATTAAGAAGGGATTACGCAGACAAGGATCCTGCATCCAGGGTATTGACAAACGGTTTAATCTTCTAATCCATAAGACAATCCAAATAGATAAAATATTTTTCTAATAATTAATGTTTAATTTTTATTAAATTAAAGCTGAAGGATGCACTTTTAATCTTTCATAAAATATGACAATTTACAAAAAAATTATCTTTCTTTTTAAAAAATAAGAAGGATACATAAAGAAGATGGCATTAAGACAAGATCAGACGAGCCAGGGTTTGTGAATTACTGAATTAAATAATATTAATTTTTGGTACATTTGTAAATTTTATAGTTACAGGTTTTTATTTTATCATATACAGAATGACAAAGAATTAGAAAAGAAAGAAATTGTATACATTTTACTAACATGCAGAAAAACAACAAAAATTAATGCAATTTATATGTTACATCCTCAGTTGGTTGTATCAAGCTCAAGTATTACTTAATTTTATTCAATACAGTGGCCAGCATCATAAGAGTACTGGAGTTCTATGCTGCTGAGATAATATACTTCTATAATTTCTTAGATGATTGCTAATAATTAAAAAAAAATCCAAAAGCGATAATGCAGAATTTTTCCTTGTGGAGTTTTATAACAATGAAGATAGTTTCGTGCCTTATTTTACACATACGGTTTTGCTTATACTTCTTCTAATACGACCTTGTTCTTATTTGCTGTAATTGAATTAGCATATTTCATAACTCTTCACATGCTTACCAATACATGGCAAGAATACACATATCGATTTGATGTATTATGAGCAATCAAGGAATCCCACATCGACGTTTAATGTTTGTTATTTTCTAATTAACAAAGACATTTTATTTCTATTGTGCTATAAGGTATTAACTTTAATTTATGTATTTTCTAACAAATAGAGAACTGCTGCAATAAATATGTCAAGAAATCGACTAAATGTCTCCTTTCTTGGATATTCTTATGAACCCGGAAGCATTTCGAATCTTTCATGACCTATTTTTAATTTGAATATCGTGAGCTAACAGCAGTCATGTGTGGATTGAATACTTCATTTAACTTCGTGAAAAATCTCGCTGGCTACATTCTCAGACCTCTCCAATTTTTTCGCCATGACTTGCCAATCAGTCGTCAATATTTTGTACCTTTTAAACCTGTACACAGTACATTTAACGTAATTTTTAAAATAATAGCATTTAATACAAAAATAAATGAAATAAGCAAAAAATCATTTAAAGGTCACTCATTTATTAAGTAAATAAAGTTATTGTTATTATTTTTACTTGGAATTCCTTAAAGATTTTTGTTATAGATCCATCCCCACACTGGTGACGTAAGCCACTATCATCGCTTTCGTAGATTTTTTGTCAATGTATCCTTGAGAAACAAGCGGCATTATCTGTCACTTAGTATGATGTACCGAGCAATCTTTGATATCTCTCAGTAAACAAAGAGCACTGACTCGGGCTCATCAATACTGCTTGATGGCACGCCACAAGAAACCGAACAATAAAAGATGGGATTGGCACAATTTAATCAAATTGATTAAATATATATATATATATATATATATATATATATATATATATATATACAATTTAAAATAGTGAAAATCTTTATACCTGAAATTAATACATTTGGCAGATTGTAGAAAAGTTTACTCTAATATAAGATACGGAAAAATGAATGGCATACATTTTTATTTAAATGAAAAAGTTGTTTCAGAAAAATTAATATTTTTGATTTATTTTGTCATAAAATAAAAACAGGATTAACAGTAACTTACTTTTATTAGAATTTAATAGCATGATGTATTAGGAAAAAAAGTTGAAATTTTTGAAAAATCAAAATATTGAAATTTTGTTAAAAAATTAATATTACATTCATTACAAAATAGAATTTAAAACAATAAAAAAAAAAAAAACTAAAATTTGCAACTAAACTAAACTAAACAGTATGTTT
Source organism: Caerostris extrusa (assembly GCA_021605095.1). Taxonomy (NCBI): domain Eukaryota; kingdom Metazoa; phylum Arthropoda; class Arachnida; order Araneae; family Araneidae; genus Caerostris; species Caerostris extrusa. Next base: position 35,180 of record BPLR01007002.1, on the reverse strand, counting down.
ATGATTTTGAGCTTCTGCCGACTTAAGAATTTAATTTAGTTAAACAACTGATATTAATTCAACAACTGGATATTTAACATAAAAAGAAAACAGAATATCTGTGTCTGTATAAAAACTAAAAAGAAGGAAATATATTTTTACATACAACTGACGAAAATATCAAGCAAAATAAAACTTAATACTATCATCAAAATATATTTATAAATGTTACATCTATTTCAATATCTATCAATCTGTATATGTATAGATATATACAAAAAAATTAAGTAAGACAAAATTAAGCACATCCCTTTGAAGAGTTGCCAAAGTTTGAATTTATCCTGAAAGGTGGTTTTGTCTTCCTAAAAGTTGAGAAACAATCGCTTGTGTTTCTGTATTTTGTCTAGACTGCAACAAATTGGTTTGAAAGGTTCCGAGAAAGCCGCTCTCCCCTCGAGCTTTCCAATACTGACGTGACTTATATTTAATAATTCAAGGGATAAAATAATATTGCATTATCAATAAATCATAACAAATCCCAAATGCGTGTGATTTTTGTTTTGATTTTGGTTTGTCGCTCTACTCTCATTTTGTGCAACTAACAAACATTCATACCGCCGCCAGGATTCGAACCTGAAACTTGTGGCTACCAAAAAGGGTGTGAGCAAATGATTATATGCATGATAGGAAATATTCATCAGGTGTGACTTAAAAATAAATATAAAAATATTTCATATAATAAAATAGATATTTTGGAATGTGATGATAAGAAGAATTAGAAAACATGAAAAGAATTTAAGAAAGCAAAATAAAAGCTTTGTTCATCAAAATTGAATACTTTTTTTTTATAAGGTTTCGATTTTTATTTTGTTCATATTTTTTTATTTAAAATCATAATAATTACTATAATTGTGTTTAATTTTAATTATAACTGATGATTGGAAAATTAATGAGTTTTACAAAATAAATATTTTAAAAGAAACTCAATTATTAAATTATTATATTAATTAATATTTAAATAAAATTAATTTATAAATAGTGTTCGACATTTGTTTGTGCATTTCAAATTTAAAATTAAAATTCATTTCCTTAATTTTTTTAATTTCTTTTTAAGTAATTGTGTTTATCCATTAAAATTGCATATCCGCATAGTAGTTCTTTTAATAGTACTTATTTAGTGAACCCAATAATTGTGCAAAAGAAAGAGAGTAAGAATGTCTGGAATTTCGGATTACACAAAATTATACTTAGAATATAAATAAATAATTCTAGGAATGTATAATTTTAGGAATTTTAATCTTTTCGTCAATAGAAAACATTCGTTTCTAGGTATTGTACTAATATAAGCAATAATAGGAAATATTTCAGAAAATTTTCAGAATAATAATGCAATTCTGTGTAATGCCGTATTTTGTTAAAAGATTTATAGACAAACAAACTTTTTAAGATAATATATTTTAAATGCATAACTAACAAATTATATTTGGGTATCCATTAATATAATGTATTTAAATATTTAATTAATTTTTGAGACTGATTTCGTTAATTTTATGCCGTTGATTTCATTTCACATAAGTATTAGTAACTAAAATAATAAAAATACTAATACTCAGTAGCAATAAAAAGGAATGTTACAGTAATAAAATAATATTTAAATTAATATTATCTGTAAATATCAAACTATATGTTTCTATTTTTTAGAAAAAGGAACAAAAATGTTTTGGAATTTTTGAGTTACAACAAAATAAATTTAAATTATAAAAATGTAATAATAATGTAAAATAAATCTAAAAAAAATTTTTAAAAGTTATTTGAAATTTTGTATGTAAAGAAATTCTTTCAATAAAACAAAAACAAAAAAATAAAGTAATTTTGTGATATTTAATAAACTTATTTTAAGCAATATTGAAAGATTAATAAAATGAAGAAAAAACGAATATTCTGATGTCGTAAAATTAATGAATTATTATTTACCTGAAATTCAATGAAAGTTGCAATTTTAATAATTTATACAATTATTTGATAAAGAAATGCATGTTTTTATTATTATTTTATGCGCAACTAATATATTAATATACTGATAAAATTAGTTGCATTTTTTATTACTTTTAGCCTTTTTTAGTAATTTATTTTATTTTCCCGCCCATTTTTTCCAGATTAGTATATAAGTATAATAACTTTATGTTTACTGTATTAATACAAAAATTATTTACTAGAATTTGAAAGAAAGAAAAAATAAAAGAAAATCTAACATACGTTTAGAATTTTTAATTCAGGTTCATTTTAAGTTTGGTATAAATTTGTAGTTATCTGTACTTGCGTGCTCTAGTAATTATTTTGCAAAACTTGTTCCAGAAATTTTTATATAGGACAAGAATATTTTTCTAATATAATACATAATATCGATTATTTATTTAGTAGGAAAAAATTAATGAATTTTTTAAATAAAATGTTTCTAATTATTTTTTTTTAATTATTACAACTCCTTCTACAATATACGCTTAACCATACACTTTGTGAAACATCCTTGCTATTCACTTTAACTGCAGTTAGTAGCAGTAGTTTGTTTGCAGTTTGACATGAGACAAGGTTAGATAGAATTGTAGGCTTTATTTCAAAGAGCCACGAGCCATCATCCACAATATGGGAATGATCAAATTTATAATTGCGGCTTTGTTAATTTCTTCAAAATTCAATGACTTCTTTGAAGTTAAAGTGAACTGCAATGAAGTTTCACGAAGTTTAAAGGTGAATCACGTTTGATATAAAGTTTTTCATGCATTTATCCTATAAAAGACTATGCTAACACAATCAAGCGTGGCGCCTTACTTTTACTTCATTTGCTTCTTACTTTAACATTGAGCAATTGAATTGCAGCAATAATTATTTGCCAGTTATTTATCTTTTATTCCATAACATTTTCTTTCCTGAAATATATTTCAAGAAAACTAACAGTTTAATATTATTCAAATTTTGCTGCAAATGAACCCTTTATTATATTTACATAAAAATATTGCTTGTTCTTCTTCATTCTTCTTTCCCTCTAATAATATACTTTTTAATGCTATACGATTGATTAAAATAAATTAAAAAAAACACTAACTAGTGAAGTTGGTCTTTCAGAGCATTAACGAACGAGACGTATGATGGAAAGCTCTTATCACAGACTTGTTTCTTTTAACATGAAGCCAACCAGCCTTGCTATCCATACAATACGTTTACGACGTGCATGACTTTCGGCAAACTTGTTAGCTTGAGAAAAAATGTCACGCAACCACAAATCACGCTGTCATCATTAGTTCCCGCGAAATGAGTGATAGAGTGCTCCATGCAATTAACTTACGGACAATATATTTTGAATGTGTGCGCAGTGATAAACGCATTATTCGCTTCGCTCTGAAAGTAGCGAAATAATCCCATCTGATAAGGCCTTAAGTAACGCACTTATTCTTATAGAAGAAATGTGTTTTCTGAAATTATAACATAATGACTTCAACACACATTGTTCTCGTGCATTTTTTAGGCCTAGAGGATGTTCATAATCGTTTCGAAGATTTCCGTAGGAAAATATACATCGGTATTCCACAACCCACATAATGTAAAAATTAAACAAGATAAATTGATCTAAAAGATCATCTTTTGAACCTTAGTTATCTAACGAAAATATCTACCCTGACACAGAATGAGTTTAAGTCAATGAATTACATTTAAAAAAAGGCACATGGATTAAAGTATGGTTCAGAAGTCCTATAGACAAGTTGATAGTTTTTGCCATATTTATTTTGCAACTTGTATTAGGTTATTAGTAATGACAGTTACTTAAGCTTGTTTATTTAAACGAAAAAAAGCTGACAATGCATCTACTTTTCCGTGTTATGAATAATTTTTAAGTCTTATCACACTTTGTCTCAGTGTTGGAGGTTTCCATCCCTTCAAGTTCTGATTTTTGACTATAGGAAACCACTATCGTCTGAGAAGATTTTTAATTTCAAAATTGCTTTTAACCAGCCATGTGGTCATCATGATCTGTTCTTTGTGAAAGCTGCGAATTCATCAACTTTCTGATGCTACAGCTAACAAGCTTTTTTTGGCAAATAATTGTGCAAGTCATTCATTAACCAATACAGAACCCCATGCTGTGATCACAAGATTTTTTGCTGATTGGCAATATTTTATATACATTGAATATCATAAATAATTACTATATTTAAGACGTACACACAAACTCCTTAGGTATATATCTCAGAAGTCGTTTTAATTTCATACCAATTCAAGATGTTAAGAGTATTATTTGTAAAATGGCTTTTATTTTATGCTTAAATCATAATGGAATTTCAAACCAGAGAACACAATTTAATCCTATTATGTATGTTGTGTTGAAATTTGCGGGATCTTTAAAGGTTTATTCAAAATTTCAGTTATTATTAAATTTCTATTATTAATTTGTAATATTAATTAAAGGACAATAGTAACAATAATGGTTTAAGTAAATTCATTTCAAAATTCAAACAAGTAAAAGGATTTCATTTATGCTGTCTTGAAATTTATGCATGCTCTTTGAAAGTTCCCTCAAAAATTTCAGTTCTTGTTCATTTTCTCTTATTTATTTGTAATATTAATTTGAGGACAATAACACCAACAATTGTTTAAGTAAATTCATTTCAAAATTCAAAGAAGAAAAAAGATTCCAACCATTTCATCAGAAAATATTTTAATTTTATAATGTATAATATATTCTGTTGAAATTTACATGATCTTTGAAAGGTTGCCTCAAAAATTTCTGTTCCTATTAATTTTCTTTTTTTATTCATTTATAATATTAATTTAAAAACAACAGTAACCCCAATGGTTTAAGTGAATTCATTTAAAATTCTAAGATGAAAAAGGATTACAACCATTTGACCATACATGATGGAAATAAATTTCATTAATCCAGACTTATTACAATGTTACAAAAGCTCTACTTCCTGAAATAACGAATAGTGTAAAACTTATAAGTGCCTAAGTAATAAGTAATAAGTAAGCTTTTCATTGAAACATTATTAACATAATGTTAATGAATTAAATGTTAAGGTGAAGTTTCTTACATTTTTAAACATTGTTTATTTTATATTCGGTTGACATCTTCCTCTAGAGACAAAATATACAATTAAACATGCTTGACGTTAATGAATGTTTTAGATAAAGGTTGAAAATAAATAAAATGTATATTAATATAGCTTATTTGGATTATTTATATCCTTTTGTTCGCCGAGTAAAATAATTGAACTGTGCTGTCATTCAACTTCGAAATTAAACACTTCATTTTGCATACAGTTTCTGAAAGAAACATTCAGTTTTGCGAAGAGAAATTTCATAGTTTTTTTCTTTTCCAATCCCGAATGAGATTGCCGGGTTTCCTCAATCCATTAAGTACTTATTTCAGTGATGAGAAAAGTAAAAAGGGGTTTCTTGAATTTGAGCCGCCAAGAATGAAAAGAGAGGCGGCTCCAATTGATTTAGTTCTGTCGAGATTAATGTTTCCGTGCCGACTCTTGACAGTGGTTGGAGTTAGCTGGCCAGAACTGGTATTTCTTTTTCCCTTCAGAGATAACCTTTTTTTCTTTTAAACACTCAATTAAGTAGAGGGCAGGCTGAGAAATCGTTGCAGACGAGCCTCTTAAAGGAGTTAAAAGATCGAATATATCAGTAGGACAAGAATCCTTTTTCTAAGTCTTTGTTTCTTTTCTCTGTGCAGATATATATAAATTTTAGCAAAAAAAAATATTTGAACGAATGAGAAAATATACCTACTATAAAATATATTAGTAGAATTGGATATTAATCAATTAAAAATGCATTTTAAATTTTTTAAGGAAGTTCATCCTGTTTAAAAATAGTTGAATGGCGGAAAATTATTTTCTCTAAAAAACATTCTTAATTTTGATTTAGTGTAAAACTCAGTCTTCGATAATACCATAATATTTTCCAAATATATATTATTCAAATAGTCCCTCCACTAATATAATCGGCCTGTAATGGACAATAAGCTAGCGCTGAGCCTTTGGAACTACAGGCTAGGTTAGAATTCTGGAGGTAGCATGAATGTCTGTTAGTGGTTCAGAATCCACGTTTAAACTGTATGTCCCAGCATAATTAGGCTGAAGTGACATATAGACGACCATAGAGTGACAAAGCAAACAAATTTATTAATTTGTAATATTAATTTAAGGACAATAGTAACAACAATGATTTACGTAAATTCAATTCAAAATTCAAAGATGGAAAAAAGGATTCCAAACATTTGACCATTTATGGAAGAAATAAATTTCAAAACTCCAGACTTATTACAATGTTAGAAACTCTCTACTTTCTGAAATTAGGAATAGTGTAAAAATATAAATGCCTGAGTAATAAGTAACAAATTAGACTTTTATTGAAACATTTTCAAAAGTATTAATGAATCAAAATCTAAAGGTGAAGTTTCTTACATTTTTAAACAATGTTTATTTTATGTTCGGTTGACATCTTCCTCTAGAGACAAAATATCTAATTACACATGCTTGACATTAATAAATGTTTCATTATCTTTAGATAAAAGGTTGGAAATAAATAAGTGTGCATCTATTAATATTAGCTTGTTTGGATTATTTATATCCTTTTGTTCGCCAAGTAAAATAATTGAACTGTGCTGTCATTCAAACAAATTAAACACTTTTTTGCATACTGTTTTGAAAGAAACATTCAGTTTCTGGAGAGTAATTGCACAGTTTTTTCTCTTCCAATCCCGAAAGAGATTGCCGGGTTTCCTCAATCCATTAAGTACTTATTTCCGAGTGATGAGAAAAGCAAAAGGGGGTTCTTGAATTTGAGCCGCACCGACAAGAATGAAAAGAGAGGCGGCTCCAATTGATTTAGTTCTGTCGAGATTAATGTTTCCGTGCCGACTCTTGACAATGGTTGGAGTTAGCTGGCCAGAACTGGTATTTCTTTTTTCTTCAGAAGATAACCCTTTTTCTTTTAAACACTCAATTAAGTAGAGGGCAGGCTGAGAAATCGCTGCAGACGAACCTCTTACAGGAGTTAAAAGATCGAATGATCAGTTAGACAAGGACCTTTTTCCCAGATCTTTGTATCTTTTCTGTGCAGATTTATATAAATTTTACCAAAAAAAAAAAGTATTTGAACAATGAGAAAATATACAAAATAAAATATTTAGTAGAAATTAATATAAATCAATTAAAAATACATTTTAAATTATTTAAGCAAGATCATCATGTTTTTAAAAAAAAAATAATATGGCAGAAAATTATTTTGTCACGAAAAAAAAAAAAAAATTGTTAATTTTGATTTAGTAGAAAAACTCAGTCTTCTATATTACCACAATATTATAAAATATATTATTCAAATATTCGCCTCCTCTAAAGAACGAGGCCTGATGTCCAACTGCCTAGATCTCTGGCCTTTGATACGGTACAGCTTCATGGTATCTTGAATCCTGGTGGTGGCATGGATGTTTGTTAGTGGTTTGGAATCCACTTTAAACTGTAGGTCCCGGTCTGTTTAGCCCAAAGTGATCACAAGATAACCGTAGAGTGATAAAGCAAATCAATTTATTAATTTGTTTTATTAATTTAAGGTCAATAGTAACAACAATGGCTTTAAGTAATTTCATTTTTAAAATTCAAAGACGAAAAAGGATTTTAACCATTTGACCATTTAAAGAAGAAATAAATTTCAATACTCCAGAGTTATTACAATGTTAGAAAAGTTCTACTTTCTGGAATTAGGAATAGTGTAAAAAATTAAGTAAGGTAAGCCTTTTATTGAAACATTTTTTCAAAATGTTAATGAATTAAATGCTAAAAAGGGAAGCTTCTTACATTTTTAAACAATGATTTATTTTCTGTTCTGTTGACATGTTCCTCCAGAGATAAAAATATCCAATTAAACATGTTTGACATTAATGAATGTTTCATTATCTTTAGATAAAGGGTTGGAAATAAATAAGATGCATATTAATATAGCTTATTTGGATTATTTATATCCTTTTGTTCGCCAGTAAAATAATTGAACTGTGCTGTCATTCATCTTCGAAATTAAACACTTCATTTTGCATACTGTTTTGAAAGAAACATTCAGTTTTCTGGCGAAGAAAATTGTACAGTTTTTTCTCTTTCAATCCCGAATGAGATTGCCGGTTTCCTCAATCCATTAAGTACTTATTTCCGAGTGATGAGAAAAGCAAAAAAAAGGGGGTCTTGAATTTGAGCCGCACCGACAAGAATGAAAAGAGAGGCGGCTCCAATTGATTTAGTTCTGTCGAGATTAATGTTTCTGTGTCGACTCTTGACAATGGTTGGAGTTAGGTGGCCAGAACTGGTATTTCTTTTTTCCTTCAGAGATAACTTTTTTCTTTTAAACACTCAATTAAGTAGAGGGCAGGCTGAGGTATCGCTGCAGACGAGCCTCTTAAAGGATTTAAAAGATCGAATGTATCAGTTGGACAGGAACCTTTCTTCTAGATCTTTGTATCTTTTCTCTGTGCAGATTTATATAAATGTTTTCAAAAAGTATTCGAGCAATGAGGAAATCTACATAACTATAAAATATTTAGTAGAATTACGTATCGATCTATTAAAAATGCTCTTTAAATTATTAAGCAAGGTCATAATTTGCTTCAAAAAAATATGTATAACAGAAAACTATATTTCCTATAAAAAAAAATTGTTAATTATGAGTTAGAGGAAAAGGGTTTGTTCGGTAATATCATAATATTTTCCAAAATTTTTGGTATCTTATAAAAATTTTTCCTGAGCAAGTAACCCATACTGAATTATTCCTTTAGTTTCATTTAATGTAAATTCCTTTTGGAATAAATTTTTAATTTTAAATTCTTAATTATGTAACTGGAGGTACGAAGGTTTTATTCTTCAGGCACTCTGCAAAATCAAAATTTACTGTTACTCAAATAGCCACCTACTATGATGAAAAGTTATGTCTGGTCGAATTTAATCATCCTCAAGCCTATATCTGAAGTTCTATGGGTTACATGGGTTTGTGTATCTGTCCCATATCCTTGAAGCCTGTCCAGATTAGAAAGTGTAAGGGGCAATAGGTGGTTCAAACTCAATTCGTTGCAGTGAAAGCGTTAGGAGTTTCTCAAAGTGTCATTTCCAAGCTGCGGAATCGGTGTTTGGAAGCTGGAACTGTTCGCTGAAGACTGAGACAAGGTCGTACACATGCAACAGCATAGAATGAGAAGACCAAACTGTGAATATCGCTTTCTTGCAATAGCACCTCCAGAAGGCTAATGTCACCAGGATTTCCACAAAGACTATTTGAAATCGACTCCACCATGTGGGTTTGTAAGCTCACAAGCTGGTGGTTTGTGTTTCATTGACACAAGACCACCGTGCTGCCCGCATTTGGTGAACACAAGTGCATATCAGATTGGTAAGAGAAGTTTTCAGCTCCATCAGCACTAATTCCCACTTTAGTGTACAACATCATATCAGGTGGATTCTCATATATAGAGAAGCTGGGACACGGAATACTTCTACATTTCAACATGAAAGTGTCCAATTTGGCAGATCCGGCGTTATAGTGTGATCTGGTATTTTTATTAATGACCACATCAACTTGCGCATTATCAGAAATGGAGCACTAAATACTCATTGATAGATGAATGAGATAATCAGACCTATTGTGTCTTAATGCTACAGTGGTCAGGAAAAATCATTCTCATAGAAGATAACACCAGGCCACATCGTGCACATCAAAAGGGCAATATCTTTTCTACGATAAAATCCTTCAAATGGATTGGTCAACATATTCCTCAGACATGAAACTAATAGAACCTGTTTGGCGCATTCTAGGGAGAAGAATTGCCAGTAGCATATCACCCCAGAAAACAATTCAACAGTTGCAAAGCTCTCTCCTCAGGAGTGAGAGAGAGCACCACAGTCGCTCATTGATAACCTCATCGATTCCATACCTCGTAGGTGTGAGACGTTGCTTTCGTTCTATATCCCTTATTGAAACTAATTTTATCCGAGAAAATAATTTTTTTTTTTTGTTTAATTGTATTATATGCATGAATTATGAATTTTCGTTTACCGACAAGTATAGTCAAGGAAATTTAATTATTCCTTGTTAATTGCTTCTACTTCTTTCTCATATCTTACAACACCTATATATCATATATAAGTCAACAAAACATTTCCCCATCCGATGTATACCCAAAATCTAAATATTTTTTTAATTGTTTCTAGCAGTGTTTTTGATTGATTTTATTGTTTATTGTGTATGTTTTATTTAAATATTAATAACATATTTTTGTTATTGAATAAAAATTATATCATTTAGTATTAATGAAATCTTTAATGACATCCTCTTATGATTTAGTAGTTTTAAATAAATACTTTAAAGGCATCATGAGACCATCTTTTACGCGTATGAAATTAAGTATTTTTATAGACATCTTAAATTTTGAAAGACAATGGTTCACAAGTAGAAATTAACAATAAAATCTCCTTTGTTTTTTAATTTCCTAATTTCCATTTATTAAATAATAAGATTTTATTCAAGGTAGATGAATAAAACATTCCAGTTTTTTTTAAATTTTTGTCGGAATGAGTGGATGAAAAAAAAGGTGTAGTTTTCTTTTTATGTACTGACTATTGTGCTGATTTGTGAAAGGAAAAAGGATTTTTTTGCACAACTGCTGTTTAATAAAATCATGCTTTAAATAAAAATTAAACGTAGGGGGATTTTTTTGCAAACGTCTTTTTTTCTTTTTTAAATTTTTAAAACAAAAAAGAAAAGAAATCATTTTTTAAAAATAATTTAAAATAAAATTAATTATATTTTAATTAATTTAAAAATAAATCAAATTAAAATAAATAAATAAGTGTTAAGTTTTTAAAACGAAATTGATTAAAATTTTAATTGTTTAGTATTTCCATTGTTTAAATAAAATTCAATTAACAATTGCAAAAAAAAAAAAAAAAATTAATTAAAAGACGAAAATATTGTTACAAGAAATTAATGATGGAAACTAAATTGGATTAAAATAAAAGAATTTTATTGTAACGAAGGAATATTTCAAATTATTATAAAATTATTAATTGGTGCCACATTCAGAAGTATATGGTTTGTAACACTTTGTAAATAATTCACTTTTTTTTAACTACTTATTTTAAAATATGTAGAATACAATATTTACTACAGATATTTTACTAGAAAAGTTTATAATTTAACTCTTCTTTAAGAAATAACGATGTAACAATTTTACATTAATTTGTTTCAAGTATTTCTGTTTATAGTTTATTCTTTGACTTACGAAGTTTTCATTTAATATTTTAATATATTCACTTATTTATAATTTTTTTAATTTTATTTGTTCCATTATATATTCTAGTTTTAATTTAACTAATTAATGCTTAATTAATGTTAGCTTTGTATAGTCTTTTTCTGATTTAATTATTTTACTCATTTTAGTTTTTTTTTATTTATTTAAGCTATATAATAAATGTTAATTTGTTTCTTTAAATCAAATTTTTGATTGTGTTGTGGAATGAGATAAAATTATGTAGTATAATAAGTTTCTCTTGAAATTAAACTAAATTTGAGTTTTGTAATTTTAAAGTATTCCTATAAGCGAAAATTAAAATTAACTATGAAATATACATTATTTAATGTATTTATTAAAAAATGTATTAAAGTAAAATTTTATTTTATAAAATAAAGTAAAGTAATAATAAAACTAAGTAAAATTTTATAAGAATTTTTTTAGCCTTAAATATTATTAAAAAAAAACCACTTAGTAGTTAACGTGGTAAATTTCTAATGTAGGAGAAGTTCTTACAATATACCAATCTACAACATGTGAAAATACAGAACATTACTGCTTTAATGCTGGATGTAAACATATCTGTCAACAGGAAAGTTTCTAAGTTATATTTTAGAAGAAGATGAAAAGACGAGCTGGTAAGACGAGCTGGTAAGAGCTTTGGGGTATTTATTCAAAATTGCGATGACATCAGAGAAAAAAATTTTCATAAATCTGTTGTTTAATTAAAAATTATTCAATAAGTTTTACGTCTAAAAAACCTACACTAAAAGTTTTAATAGCTATTTTACATTTGCTGTGAAGCCTTTCCAATGAAATTCGAAGTTAGAAAACATTCTTTATCTTTTTCATCAAAGGAAAATATTTAATCTTTCACAAAAAAAAATTATTTATTTTTCTTGTAGACAATATTCCCGTTTGTAAATTGAATTGATTAAGACAAATTTTTTATAAATATTTGTACTTATCTTTATAAAATCGATTTTTTTTTATCGAATGACAGACGATATTTTGATTACATGAATAGTAATTAGATAAGAAAGAATACATTATCTTTTTTTTTTTTCAAAAGTTAAAATATTTTGAAAAAAATAATAATAAAATAAAACAAATATAAATAAAAAATATTTATTAATTTGAAATGAAATCAATGGAATCCATTCGATATAATTTCTGGAGGTAATTAAAATTTAATAGTGACAGAAATAAACAAAATTAAAGAGGATTTTAATGTTAATTCTCAGTGAATATTTACATTTTAATAAATTGGATTTCAAAATTTTGTTTTGTAAAATAACAAAATTCATTAGAAATTGATTAGTATTTAATTAGTAATACAATATTTTATTAGTATTTCTGAATATATTGCCCATCATTTAATGAACATACCTTTAATATTTAAATACTAATCGTTGTACTTTCTGGTTCCGGCGGGCCATGGCTGTTTGTAGGGGTTTAGAATTCACTTTAAGCATTATAGAGCATCGGGCAGAGCATTATGACTGTAGAGCATCGGGCGTGGTGCCTACCCCATTAAAAAGAACATCTGTTGTCTCGAAATCTGCCAGTTGGTAGACGGCCTTGCCCAACATGGGGCTATTTCAATTCTGAATATACAATGTATATATATATGTATTATAGAGGACAGAAATTATAAAAATCAGATGCATGGTATAAAAGGAAGGAGAGATTGTACAATGAACTTTTTAGAAATAGAATCTGTCCTTAGACAGTTATTGAAAAATTTCCCTCTTATAATCACTGCTTTAGAAACGAAGAGGTTTTATCTATCCAACGACACAGAGGTGTGAAAAATCTCACTGGGTCTTTTAGGACATAAATGTATCTACAAGAATACCTTAGAAATAGAACAGCACAGCCGTTTATGTTTCGCGAAGAATGCAGAAAATACTATATAGCAGTTTTATGATTTATATAATTTGGCACTGAGATGGAGCCTTTGAATGCTTGATATTGAAGTTGCGAATAGAAAATATGATGTTGATGTAATACATTTGGCCACTATCACATCAAAGAGGTTGTATAATTACTTTCTATTTTGATACTTAACATGATTTTAAGGCGCACACAGCTTTATTTTAAAACCATATGAAGAGATCGTGATTCTGAAGAATAATCACCTCTACAGGCAAAAAACTGATGTTTCCTACTGAAAATGATATTATTTATGAACTGAATTTTTAACAAAGCTTAATGTAGTGTTAAAGCAGTTTGATATTTTTAAGGGTGGTTTTCGTACAAACAATCAAGAACAATCAACGTAAAAAATATCTCATTATATTCAAGCCAGTAGAACGTACAGGACGACCCACATGCAAAACAGTTTCCTCAAGAAGAAAATTCTTCAACAACCTGATTTCTGTTTGGTTCAGCATTATTCCTTGTGAGACAAAGGAATTAAAAACTGCATCTGCATAAAGGCAACAAAATGTTTATGCAGCCTAGGTATAACTTAGCAGTAACGGTAATTCTTGAAAATTTGTACACGTCTATTGGGCTGTAAAAGAGATATCTGCCAGTAAATCAAGTAAATTTGACCCTTTATGGATGAGAGTGGGATAATGATGGAATTCTGACTCCTACTAGATAGATTATCACGTTGAATCACTTTGCAAACAAATTTCGGTCCCATTAGAAATTAATATACACTACCATTTATTTTTACTTTACAGGCACTTTAAATGACAGGCATGTGTGCCCAAATGCACCCTTTAATTTCGGTGGCATAAATCAAGAGATACATACCCTCGAAAAACATTCTGGGCACAGTTGTTTTGGATAACAAACTTCCAATAGCTACTACAAGAAAGGATGTGTGAAGGGTTTATTCTGAGGACCTGTGCCTCCTTCCAGTTAGCTGCAAATAGAGCTCACATTCAACTCTTGTTCCTGTATATCTCCCTGATCTATACAAAATGATAAAACGTAATTGAAGAAAAAGAAATAAAATAATTAAAATAACTTCACGTTCATTAAATAAAAAATAATTGCCAAACGTGCTCTATCTATAACATAACTAGGGTCGAATGCAACTTAATATGTAATATAAGAAATAATAGTAATAAGTAAGAGTAAAAAAAAATAATATTAATAACTACAAAGATGCATAAATAAATAAAAATTGCTGAGTAGTGTTCAATAATGTCAATTTCTTTTTTTTTTAATCTTTACGATAGCAAAAATGATGAATAATTAAAGAGAAAAAGAAAAAAATCTTAAAAAGAATTATCCAATAAAAGGTTTTTCTATTTAATTTCCTTTCATGTGAGAGGCATTTGAAGAGGCGTATTATAAGCCGCTAAATTTCCTCAACACGGCAAACTATTTACACGATATGTGAAAGCTTACTGCTTTTTATATGAAATTATTAAAAAAATTATTTTTAATTAGTCAGAAAATTTTATTTGATAGATAAGAGTACCTTAAAATACCAATTTATAAATTAAAAAAAAAAAAAAACACAATATAAATATTACCAAATCTCATTATAATAAATTCATAATTTATTACATATTTAATATATTACATTTTTTTTCTTTTCCTAAAATTAAACAAATTTCTTTTAAAAAATAAAATTGTTTCAGTACAATTTGTTTAATAACGTATTTTTTTTATTCTATTCGTAAAACAAATGTTTATATACGTATATTTTTATACTACAAATTGTGATAATATAAAATCTTAACTAAAAATATTAAATGTACTTTTACATATGATTTATTATAGCACTATAAAGAAATATTTATAGAAAATGGAGTTGAAATTTTGAAACAATTAGTTAATTAGAATATTGAAGCCAGTCATTTAAAATTCAGAAAAACAAAAACGTACTGAAATTAACAAAGGTATTAGAAATTTGAATCGAAATATTTATTACACATTTTCAATCCTCTTTCACTTAAAGTACATTTTTAGCATGATTTAATTTATTTACTAAATTGATATTCAGAAATACCGTAATAAGTAGAAAATGTAAGTAATAATAATTTCTCAGAATTTAAAACATTAAAATTTGGTTCTTAGTTTTCATGTACTTAAGGGTTTAAATGACAGCCGTTTCACATTTACTCAGAAGTAGAGAAAAATTTAGCAAAAGTAAAAATATAAAACTAGATATATTTAAGAGATGTAGAAATAAGAAATATTGTGCATTTCCCAGTTTCTTTTCTTTTTTTTTCGATATATTTAAAGCATACTTAATTTAAGCTAAGTAGAATAAGTATAATTCAGCATCGGCGTTATAGCTGTTTTTATATCATTATTGCATTCAAATCTATGGAAATAAATTCTAGAACCCTTCATCCAAAAGTCATTGTTATAATGAATGGAAAGAAATTCATCACAGTAGAATTATAATAATCCCATGAGATCCGATAAAAGAATGTTCGTGCTTCAAACAATTTATACGATATGAATTAATCTGAATAAATGGAATTATTTTAATTGCATTAGTTTTCTTAATAACTCATGATATTTTAAGGTAAGTTTACTTTTTAATTATTGCAGTCTTTTTACAGATAACTAACAAACTGAAACTTAAAACAAAAAAATAAAGAAAAAAAAAATACTACTTTGCCCAAAGTAATTTTTTATGACCAGTTATTTTAAGACCAGTTTTCAAAAACACTTTATTTATTCTTCCAATTTTATTTCATCGCCTTCAAAGTAATCCCCTCCGGACACAATGCACTCGTGCCAACTTTTTTTCAATCCTCAATGCATGCTAAAAAGTCATCGGCAGGGATGGCCTTCAACACACGCCGATTCATGTTGAATCACTTCAGTCGACTCAAAACGGTGTCCCCGGAGTGGTCTTTGAGTTTAAGGAATAGTCAGAAGTCGCACGATGTGAATACGGTGGTTGTAGAACGATATAAGTTTCATCTTTGGTGAAAAAGTCACTAAGAATCAATGCAATGTCAGGCGGCGCATTCAGTGTTTTCGGTACCAATTGAGATTTGACGCGTTTGAGGCCCAAAATGGTATTGACTGATCTTCTTGAATTTCTAACATCATCATCAAGGTCTCTAATTGTAAATCGATGGTTTGCAAGGACCAAATCTTTAATTTTTTGAACAAGAGCTTTGTCGGTTGAGGTTGATGATCGACCAGAGGGCTCTTTGTCTTCAATGCGTTCTCTTCGAACTGTATATATCTCTCTGTTCTTCTTTGAACTGTTTATATCACTTCTAAACATTTCTTGCTGATATAGGAATGCTCCCCGAATGCCTTCTGCAACAGTCTATGCGTTTCCGCAAACAGAATTTAATACAAGTTCTTTGCTCAATTAATTTCAAAAATCGATCATTTCGTTTCAAAAAGTCTCCCTAACTCAGATCCAACAACTAAAAAGAAAAGTTTCAAAAATAAATTGAAAATAGCTTACTTTTAAGTAGTACTATTAATGCTTTATTCAGTAAAAATATCATATCGTCCTTCATATTACCATATACTTATAATTACAAAAAAAAAAATCTTAAAAATGCATTATTAAAGAAACATTGTCACACAAAAATTAAAGAAACCTTCAATATTTTCAGTTATTACCCATTTGTTAAATTTAATAAGAGTTTCTCATAGATTACTTTCATCTAAATCTTTGTATATTGCTAATATAAATGCAACAGTATTATAAAAATAATCTATCATATTTTGCTTATTTCAAACATTTCAATTCATTATTTTATCACTTAATGTATAACAAAGTTTAATTAATTTGAGTAGGATTTCTTAGGGTCTTGATGACCACACTAGCACTATGGCACTCAGGCCATAGGTTTCGAGTTGGAGTTTCGATGGATGTTTGTAGTAATTCGAAATTCATTTTAAACCGTGAGTACCACTCTAATATGATTATAGAACGTAGGGCTGACAAACCCCAACCTGTAAAAAAAAAAAAATATCATGTTTCGAAATCTATAGACGGGCTTAGCCTACCAAGGCACTTTCATTGTTGCTGTAATCAAAAGAAGGATGTGTACTTCTTTCTGCGCCGAAACTCAAAAATAGTTATTCTCTCAGTGTTGATTGGTATAAAGTCGATTTTATTTTGTCCACATATCCCTTAAGGTTTAGGTTGTTTTGTTTTTTTGTTAAACAGGAAATTTTTTAAAAAGGAAAAAAATAAATAAATAAAGCAAAATCAAACTCTCATCTTGACAGTTTTTCTTCAGCAAACAACATAACTTGAGTTGAACTATTCACATTCAATAAGTTTCCAATAAGAACAAAAAGTATAAGGATTTTCGAGGAAAGTAATTTCATCGAGCTTTAGAAGAAAGCTTTAGGTTCTGAATAGCACAGAAATCTGTACCTTGTGCAGATGTCTGAATGGGTTTATTTCGTTATTGAATTCTGTAATTTTGTGAAAGTAGTTGTAGTGATAGCATATTATAGATTACGATTATTATAGAATATATTATTTATTAGAGATACTGTGCAATCCGTGTGTAGTGTATGTCATGTTTCTAGAAGTCTCGATGCAGAAAGCTTGATTAAGGAAAAGGTCATTTCAGTGATGAGGACAAGTCAAGGAGAGGTAACTTCTGGATTGGGCAAAGAATGATCATTTTCCCCGTAGAAATGACATGGCAGTAAGGAAGATATGAAAGGATTTGAGCAGATGTGTAGTAGATTTTGACATAGGAAAAGGTCTATTTTGCCAATCGCAACGTTGGTCAGTTCTAATATAAATTTGTAACGACCCTTCATCTAATTGTTTAATTGATTATATTTTAAGAAACAACTAAATCTGCTTCAGTTATGTAACTAAATGTACACATATTTTATAAAACCTGGAAGCAATCATTTGTACAATAAGTGCAAGGAGACAGACAAATATCATCACCACGGTGAATTATTAAAACAGCCAAATGCATGCAATGTACAGATAGTTTATTTTTATATAGATATACAGTGTGTTCAGACAATATCGTAAAAACTTTTAGAACGACAATTCTCGTTCGGAGTATATAAAAGTTGCCTAAAGAACCATACCTCTGTAATTCATAGTTTTGGAGAAAAAGTCTAAAGTATAACATCACATTCGTAGTATGAAAAATGATCTTTAATAAGAACTGAAATTGTTAGTCGTAATTGCGTACCGCATGATATTTGCATAAAGATGGGCTCAAAAGGATCACTGTTCATATACATGCTCTCACGGTACAGTGGTTAATTATACACAATCCGAACTCCTTGTGTCCAGAAATATAAAGGTAGCACGCAGAAGAACAACTAAGTCTTGTTCTGTAGTAACTGGAACTTGTTAATTTATTCAATCATAAGTTTCCTGAAAAATTCCCCCAAAAGTCAGATCTGCTGTCCGAGATTGTTACACAACTGGACTCACGTTTGATTCATCGGTTTGGATATTCCGTATTCAACCAATTGGGTACAGACTTACATAAATGTACTGATACTCCTTTAAGCTGATGCATAGACCATGTGTTTTAAGAAAGAGTTTGTTATTCAAGAATCAGCTAGTACGTCATGGAGGATAGCACGTATGCCCCGTGAGGTCAGTAGGTAGTAGGCAGGTCCAAACAATGCGAATATGACGAATATTAGCTCAGACATTTATACAGAAGAACTGATGTTTTGGTAAACGAATTGAAGACGAATTAAAAGCCGACTACACATAGCTATTGTGATTGTTAGAGACAGTGCTTCGGGTGAAACATACTTTAATCGTCGACTAAATACTTGTAATAAAAGCATTTATTTTTATAAGTTGCTGAAATAGCCAATTATTTGTTGAATGTTGTGTAGCAAAATGTATACAGCCTTTCTTTTCTTTAATATCCTGTGTACATTATTGGAACATTAAACAACCAGCTAGCTATATAAACAGCATGCGAGATTCCTGCCATATTATTCTGTTTTCATCTACGGATTTCCTTTAATCAGTCCTAATATTATCGTTCTGTAGTACCATAAGCATTCTATGGTTTCTTCCGCTTATGTCATGGCAATTATTGTTGGATTAACTCTTCCATTATTTCACAATCTTCCATCTAACCTGGTATGACATTGGTGTTAGCATAACGCAGAGACGAATTTCGAGATGAATACTGATTTGCAGTTTGTAACGCGTAGCCACTATACTGATAATGTACATATCGTAATATTCACAAACAGAATACATTATCACCTTGCGATTATTGCTGAGAGTGCCCATCAATGAAAGCTATTCAACTAACGGCAGTTGTTCATCTGCATAACAAACACAAGCCTATCGCATATTTCTCTTTTAAATTGTTCCTCTTTAGGAAGCCTAGCAATACAAATTTTTAATTATTATCATCTTACTCCAATGCTCCATAGGCTCACTTTCAAAGGAATCTCATTTTCCATGCATCGAATAGGACAGCCTGTTTATTTCTTCTTTCTTTAAAATTATACATCGTAGAGGTATAGTTCCTTATCAACTTTTTTCGTACTCTGAACGAAGACTCTCGTTCTGCATAATTTATACGTTATTGTTTGAACATTCTGCATATTTTAAAATATATGATTTGAAAAAATAAAGTGACATTCTGTCAAAGATATTATAAAAATATTTGTCAGCTTATAAAGTAAAATTCGCTTATAATAAAGTCAAATAATAAAAAAGAGTGGATTTTAAATGTTGAAGCATAAGAAGGGAAGTTTACTCGTTTCAATACTATTTTTCAATTTTAGCAAGTTGATTCAAAAACAGTTTTTCTTAATTATGTGAATGTAATTTTGAAATTTATTGAGGTACGCATATTATCTTCCATATAGCTCTACTATCATAAATCAAGGTCTCAATGGCCTAAACGAGAAGTAGACGGTCACGCCTAATCTGTGTCTAATGTGATATTTCTTTTTAAATGTACCATCTGCTGTTTTGATGGTTACAACCTAACAATACTATCAAGACCAAGTTGAAATTGAATTATTCTACCCATTTTCCATTTAGTTTGGGGCAAAATGTCATCTTTAAAAGACATAGATCAATTAATTTGAAAGTTTTTAGATGATAAAAGCCATTTTGATCTTTGTTGCAATCGGCATAGATATTCCTGGTGCCAACGTTTCCAAAATTGCTGTACCATTTTTTTGAATAAGTTACCATCTGGAAAGATATGAGATTTCTGATCCAATGTAATTTTGCATAGTAATACTTGTCAATGATCTTCCAATAATAATGAAGTGGCCAGGTGTTAACGCTGATACGACATTTGGGTCATTAGAAAGTGCTGTTAAAATTATGGAATTAAGACAAGCATCCATTTGTGTTAAAAATGTCTCAAATTCTTCATAATTTAGTTTCACCAACAACACGTTTTAGATGATATTTTGTTGATTTAATACCAGCTTCTCAGAGGCCACCCATATGGTGCACCTGGGGTGCATTGTAATTCAATTGATATAATCTTTTTAAAATGAAGTACTGTAAATAATACTCTACTTCAATTTAAAATATTTATATCAATTTTTATACTATACCCCATAAGATAAATTAAAATCACCGACTTTAAAACTAAGTAAACTATTAAATATAAAATTAATACAGATGGACATAAATTTTAAAATGCATATTTACAATTTAAAAGCAATAATAGAAAATCTTTAGTTATTATATTAATAAATAAAATATAAAATTATTCAAGTTTAATAGAATACACACGGATTTCGATATAATCATTTGTATGATGATTAATTTATTTGCATCAAGTTAGAAAGTTAATATTATTTAAAAAACATATTTTTTAAAAATAGAATAGCATAACGTCTTGCTTAAAAATTTTTTATAATTTAGATAGTATATGTAAATGTATCTGTTTCACAAAAAAATTGAAATTATGTTAACCTTATTTAGCTTTTATTCTTTAATTTTTTTAAATAGTTATACTCATCCCACACAGTAAATTAATACATTGTTTAAAATTCAAGATACAATAATCTTTTTAAAAATAAAATAAGTTTAAGACTTTAAAGCAATTAAAGCTGTCATTGAAAATAATAATACTGGAATTAATGTAACAAATTAATTACATGCATTTAAATGATAATGGACGTGCCAAAATGAAAGAATAAACATAATTTATCGCTTAACATCAACCCACATACTAGCAAAGCAATATCATCATGGTATTAGCATTAATTGCTGTAAGGTAATTAATATTGTTAAGTATTTAAACAGCGCGTAAACTCATTATATTATATTGCTCTTGTTTCTTTTCAAGGTAATATATTGCTTTCCACTTTAATTTATTAGGAGAGTGTTTGGTAATTATACTGTTGATTGATTTTACAAACAATAATAATGGTTATAAACTTCATAATAGAATCAATATTCTTTTATTTATGCAAAGCGTTACTTTGGTATTTTCACTGATGTTAATTGGTTTAACTAAATATTATGAAAACAAATCACTTTATATATATTAATAATGTAATTATGCATGTACCGTATTATAATGTAATTTAAAATCTATACAATTAGTGTTTTAATTTATAATTTATATCTTAATTTACTATTGTTTAACCTTGTATTTTACTAATAATATTTTCTTCCATCGAATGCCAACTGATGTCTTTAATTAGTAAATTTATTTAATATAAAGTAAGTTCTTAAGAAAATTAATTAAATTAAAAATAATTGTTTGAATATTCTATTTTAGAAGTTTATACGATTGTAAATGTATTCTTTGATTCTTTCAAATATTATTTTACTATACAGTCTTATTTATATTTTAAATCTTACATTTTTTTTTTTATAAAACTTTTTTTTTTTTTATTCATTTTCTTCATCATTTGTCAAGCCACAATTCTTAATCGTTATTAGTATTTTGCATCCGAGACTGAGATTTGTTCTTGATTCCTTTGCAATTTGTTCACCTTTTTTCCCCAAAAACCATTTACCAAAACTAACGTCGAAAGTGTCAAATTCTCGAAAAATTATGAGAAGGAATTATGATTAATGTTTTTAATAGTGCGCGTCTTAAAAAGTAGAATTTAGTGAGAAATACAATAACATAAATTGAGTTATAAATTTACGATAATGGATATATTAACGCATACTTTAATTTCATGATTGAAAAATAAAAATATTTGAATTTCTAGAGTTGTGCACCACTTGGGAAGCTTTAGTAGGAAAATATTCAAGTCGAATAATAGGAAAATGATATTATATCACACAAATATTTTTTTTGTGTACCTCTGATTGAAAAATTATAAATTTTTTAAGGATATCCTTTAATATAAAGAACATTTAAAAACAAAGAGCCTGTAAATGTAATTTTAAAAATTAATACTTAACACTGAAAATATGGGCATATTAATATTCCCTCTGATAGAATACATGAGCAAAAATTAATATTGTTATAGGTACTGAGAAGTTACCTTCTAAACCTAATGATAAAAACTGTATTGTTTGTAAAATAGCGAAACGAACTAATCACAAACAACTTCTTTAAAAGAAAAATTACGTTCATAAAAAACTTTCAACTACAATTATAGAAGAATATATATGGATTTGTAGGGATTTTTCGCCGATTCAATCTTAAAATGGGCAAAGTATTTCTTACCAATTACTTATGCTAACTCAAACACAGTTGAGGTATTTGAAATAAAGAATAAAAGATAAATTTTGAGAAATTGTTAAACTAAAACGGTAAACTAATCGTAAAGTCTCGTAAGCACAGATAACATTTATGGGTACACAATTTCTGCATACACACTTTGAAGATTTCTTAGTAAACTAGGTATCACGCATGAATGTACACACATTTATATCTTTCAGCAGAATGGCGTCGGATAAAATTCAATAGGACTGCAATGGACGGAGTACTTGCTATGTGTTTCAAGATAATGGATTGTAACAATTTTGGGCCAAAGCCCTTGTTACATTTGTTCCCAATATAAATAGGTGTGATTATAAATTAACAGAATGGTTAATTCCAATCGAATTTAATATTCAATAGGACTGCAATGGACGGAGTACTTGCTATACTTCAAGATAGTGGATTGTAAGCACAATTTTGGGCCAAAGCCCTTGTTGCATTTGTTCCCAATATAAATAGGTGTGATTATAAATTAACAGAATGGTTAATTCCAATCGAATTTAATATTCAATAGGACTGCAATGGACGGAGTACTTGCTATGCTTCAAGATAGTGGATTGTAAGCACAATTTTGGGCCAAAGCTCTTGTTGCATTTGTTCCCAATATAAATAGGTGATTATAAATTAACAGAATGGTTAATTCCAATCGAATTTAATATTCAATAGGACTGCAATGGACGGAGTACTTGCTATGCTTCAAGATAGTGGATTGTAAGCACAATTTTGGGCCAAAGCCCTTGTTGCATTTGTTCCCAATATAAATAGGTGTGATTATAAATTAACAGAATGGTTAATTCCAATCGAATTTAATATTCAATAGGACTGCAATGGACGGAGTACTTGCTATGCTTCAAGATAGTGGATTGTAAGCACAATTTTGGGCCAAAGCCCTTGTTGCATTTTGTTCCCAATATAAATAGGTGTGATTATAAATTAACAGAATGGTTAATTCCAATCGAATTTAATATTCAATAGGACTGCAATGGACGGAGTACTTGCTATGCTTCAAGATAGTGGATTGTAAGCACAATTTTGGGCCAAAGCCCTTGTTGCGTTTGTTCCCAATATAAATAGGTGTGATTATAAATTATCAGAATGGTTAATTCCAATCGAATTTAATATTCAATAGGACTGCAATGGACGGAGTACTTGCTATGCTTCAAGATAGTGGATTGTAAGCACAATTTTTGGCCAAAAAGCCCTTGTTGCATTTGTTCCCAATATAAATAGGTGTGATTATAAATTAACAGAATGGTTAATTCCAATCGAATTTAATATTCAATAGGACTGCAATGGACGGAGTACTTGCTATGCTTCAAGATAGTGGATTGTAAGCACAATTTTTGGGCCAAAGCCCTTGTTGCATTTGTTCCCAATATAAATAGGTGTGATTATAAATTAACAGAATGGTTAATTCCAATCAAATTTAATATTCAATAGGACTGCAATGGACGGAGTACTTGCTATGCTTCAAGATAGTGGATTGTAAGCACAATTTTGGGCCAAAGCCCTTGTTGCATTTGTTCCCAATATAAATAGGTGTGATTATAAATTAACAGAATGGTTAATTCCAATCGAATTTAATATTCAATAGGACTGCAATGGACGGAGTACTTGCTATGCTTCAAGATAGTGGATTGTAAACAATTTTGGGCCAAAGCCCTTGTTGCGTTTGTTCCCAATATAAATAGGTGTGATTATAAATTATCAGAATGGTTAATTCCAATCGAATTTAATATTCAATAGGACTGCAATGGACGGAGTACTTGCTATGCTTCAAGATAGTGGATTGTAAGCACAATTTTTGGCCAAAGCCCTTGTTGCATTTGTTCCCAATATAAATAGGTGTGATTATAAATTAACAGAATGGTTAATTCCAATCGAATTTAATATTCAATAGGACTGCAATGGACGGAGTACTTGCTATGCTTCAAGATAGTGGATTGTAAGCACAATTTTGGGCCAAAGACCTTGTTGCATTTGTTCCCAATATAAATAGGTGTGATTATAAATTAACAGAATGGTTAATTCCAATCGAATTTAATATTCAATAGGACTGCAATGGACGGAGTACTTGCTATGCTTCAAGATAGTGGATTGTAAGCACAATTTTGGGCCAAAGCCCTTGTTGCATTTGTTCCCAATATAAATAGGTGTGATTATAAATTAACAGAATGGTTAATTCCAATCGAATTTAATATTCAATAGGACTGCAATGGACGGAGTACTTGCTATGCTTCAAGATAGTGGATTGTAAGCACAATTTTGGGCCAAAGCCCTTGTTGCGTTTGTTCCCAATATAAATAGGTGTGATTATAAATTATCAGAATGGTTAATTCCAATCGAATTTAATATTCAATAGGACTGCAATGGACGGAGTACTTGCTATGCTTCAAGATAGTGGATTGTAAGCACAATTTTTGGCCAAAGCCCTTGTTGCATTTGTTCCCAATATAAATAGGTGATTATAAATTAACAGAATGGTTAATTCCAATCGAATTTAATATTCAATAGGACTGCAATGGACGGAGTACTTGCTATGCTTCAAGATAGTGGATTGTAAGCACAATTTTGGGCCAAAGCCCTTGTTGCATTTGTTCCCAATATAAATAGGTGTGATTATAAATTAACAGAATGGTTAATTCCAATCGAATTTAATATTCAATAGGACTGCAATGGACGGAGTACTTGCTATGCTTCAAGATAGTGGATTGTAAGCACAATTTTGGGCCAAAGCCCTTGTTGCATTTGTTCCCAATATAAATAGGTGTGATTATAAATTAACAGAATGGTTAATTCCAATCGAATTTAGAGTGATCACAAACCTTCAGTAATGCATCTTAAATTCTTCTTGTATTTATACATGTGCATAAAGTTAATAGAAATAAACTTCAACTTTAAGCTAAACTTGAAATTTAGCTGGCTTCGCTTTAAGTACTAATGGTTATGGGATCTTTTTTTTTTTTTTTTTTTTTACTAAAAAATGGTAAAAAGATATCGAAACTATTCAATTAAAAATAGACGAAACAAGACGTTGATTGTCTGCTAGGAAATAATAAAAGTTCGGATTAAGTGAAGTTTGATTTGCTAAATTAAAATATTAGATTTAATTGATCCCGAAAATCAAGATCAAGTTGACCCCGTAATACTAGTATGCACATAAATAAATATTATTATCCACCTAGTACAAAGAAAAGTCTAAAATCTTTATAGGAAAGCAAGAAATTATATAATGAAAAAAATAATATTATTTATACCTGATAAATATAAATTTAATTTTAAATCCAGTATTTTAAATTCCAAAAGTGAAGATTGTAACAAAATTACTAATTTTCAAAAATACATCTAATTCTATTTTTGCACGATAGATAGTTCCTGAAAGAATACTTATAGAAATATATAGCATCTATGGAAAAATAGAAAATTGATTCCAGTCCTAAGAAATCAGCAAAAATAATACAATAAAAATGTAGTTATAAAAATAAAAAATAAAAATTTTTTGCATAGAATTTGGGTTGATCGTGTTAAATCAAAATAAGTTGTGTAAAAAATAATTAAGTTTTCACTAATTCGTGTTAAATCAAAAATCGTGTATAAGAGATTCATGTAAAAACAGAATTGGGAGCACTGAATATCCTTCAAATATTCAATTACCAGACATATTTCTGTTAGAATGTTACGGAGTAGAAATTCCTAAATCGTTCGCAGAAATATAACTTAGTTCTGATAAATTAAAAATGGAACTATGCAATGAAAAAAGAATTTCTAATGAAGAATGTAACTTCTCCGATTTAGTTGATGCATCAAGTAATGTTCCTTTAATTGGATATCTAGTATAAAGAATGGTACAGAAAGTATACCATAGAAATATAATGCTAGATTAGTACCACAAGGTTAAAGAGAACGTTTAGGAGTTGATTTTGACGATATTTGTCCTGCACTTAATTTTTCTATTAACTAATTTTTTATATTTATTGGTATTCACGTTGCATTCATGCAATGTACAACTGAATGTGATATATGCATATCTTGTTAGTTGCTGTATATATGTATATACATTATAAGTTAATAAGCAACAAAAAATGCTATTTTAATTACATAATCAAGAATTTCAAACGACATCTAATTGCTTTTTTAATTTAATTTTTAAAAAGTATATTTCAAAATGTTTTTATAGAAGACAAATTTATAGTAAATTTAAATCTAATAAATTATTAATGTTTCAAATGTGTGTCAACATCTACAGTTAACAGACAAATAATTAGGATGGCTAAATCAATGATAATTTTAAATTATAAAAATACGATTTATCGAGAAATTATTTGTTGCAAACATTAAATCTCCGTCAATCACAAAGGAAACAAATATTTATCCTTCTAGTGTTACGTATTCCGCAATCACAATAGATTCACGCCATCAGCTAATTGTTTTTAATTTAAATTTGCAAAAGCATTTTTTACAGATAAATTTAAATCGAATAAATTATTAATGTTTCAAAATGTGTCAACATCAACAGTTAACAGACAAATAATTAGGATGGCTAAATCAATGATAATTTTAAATTATAAAAATACGATTTATCGAGAAATTATTTGTTGCAAACATTAAATCTCCGTCAATCACAAAGGAAACAAATATTTATCCTTCTAGTGTTACGTATTCCGCAATCACAATAGATTCACGCCATCAGCTAATTGTTTTTTAATTTAAATTTGCAAAAGCATTTTTTACAGATAAATTTAAATCGAATAAATTATTAATGTTTCAAATGTGTGTCAACATCAACAGTTAACAGACAAATAATTAGGATGGCTAAATCAATGATAATTTTAAATTATAAAAATACGATTTATCGAGAAATTATTTGTTGCAAACATTAAATCTCCGTCAATCACAAAGGAAACAAATATTTATCCTTCTAGTGTTACGTATTCCGCAATCACAATAGATTCACGCCATCAGCTAATTGTTTTTTAATTTAAATTTGCAAAAGCATTTTTACAGATAAATTTAAATCGAATAAATTATTAATGTTTCAAATGTGTGTCAACATCAACAGTTAACAGACAAATAATTAGGATGGCTAAATCAATGATAATTTTAAATTATAAAAATACGATTTATCGAGAAATTATTTGTTGCAAACATTAAATCTCCGTCAATCACAAAGGAAACAAATATTTATCCTTCTAGTGTTACGTATTCCGCAATCACAATAGATTCACGCCATCAGCTAATTGTTTTTTAATTTAAATTTGCAAAAGCATTTTTACAGATAAATTTAAATCGAATAAATTATTAATGTTTCAAATGTGTGTCAACATCAACAGTTAACAGACAAATAATTAGGATGGCTAAATCAATGATAATTTTAAATTATAAAAATACGATTTATCGAGAAATTATTTGTTGCAAACATTAAATCTCCGTCAATCACAAAGGAAACAAATATTTATCCTTCTAGTGTTACGTATTCCGCAATCACAATAGATTCACGCCATCAGCTAATTGTTTTTTAATTTAAATTTGCAAAAGCATTTTTTACAGATAAATTTAAATCGAATAAATTATTAATGTTTCAAATGTGTGTCAACATCAACAGTTAACAGACAAATAATTAGGATGGCTAAATCAATGATAATTTTAAATTATAAAAATACGATTTATCGAGAAATTATTTGTTGCAAACATTAAATCTCCGTCAATCACAAAGGAAACAAATATTTATCCTTCTAGTGTTACGTATTCCGCAATCACAATAGATTCGCCATCAGCTAATTGTTTTTTAATTTAAATTTGCAAAAGCATTTTTTACAGATAAATTTAAATCGAATAAATTATTAATGTTTCAAATGTGTGTCAACATCAACAGTTAACAGACAAATAATTAGGATGGCTAAATCAATGATAATTTTAAAATTATAAAAATACGATTTATCGAGAAATTATTTGTTGCAAACATTAAATCTCCGTCAATCACAAAGGAAACAAATATTTATCCTTCTAGTGTTACGTATTCCGCAATCACAATAGATTCACGCCATCAGCTAATTGTTTTTAATTTAAATTTGCAAAAGCATTTTTTACAGATAAATTTAAATCGAATAAATTATTAATGTTTCAAATGTGTGTCAACATCAACAGTTAACAGACAAATAATTAGGATGGCTAAATCAATGATAATTTTAAATTATAAAAATACGATTTATCGAGAAATTATTTGTTGCAAACATTAAATCTCCGTCAATCACAAAGGAAACAAATATTTATCCTTCTAGTGTTACGTATTCCGCAATCACAATAGATTCACGCCATCAGCTAATTGTTTTTAATTTAAATTTGCAAAAGCATTTTTTTACAGATAAATTTAAATCGAATAAATTATTAATGTTTCAAATGTGTGTCAACATCAACAGTTAACAGACAAATAATTAGGATGGCTAAATCAATGATAATTTTAAATTATAAAAATACGATTTATCGAGAAATTATTTGTTGCAAACATTAAATCTCCGTCAATCACAAAGGAAACAAATATTTATCCTTCTAGTGTTACGTATTCCGCAATCACAATAGATTCACGCCATCAGCTAATTGTTTTTTAATTTAAATTTGCAAAAGCATTTTTTACAGATAAATTTAAATCGAATAAATTATTAATGTTTCAAATGTGTGTCAACATCAACAGTTAACAGACAAATAATTAGGATGGCTAAATCAATGATAATTTTAAATTATAAAAATACGATTTATCGAGAAATTATTTGTTGCAAACATTAAATCTCCGTCAATCACAAAGGAAACAAATATTTATCCTTCTAGTGTTACGTATTCCGCAATCACAATAGATTCACGCCATCAGCTAATTGTTTTTTAATTTAAATTTGCAAAAAGCATTTTTTACAGATAAATTTAAATCGAATAAATTATTAATGTTTCAAATGTGTCAACATCAACAGTTAACAGACAAATAATTAGGATGGCTAAATCAATGATAATTTTAAATTATAAAAATACGATTTATCGAGAAATTATTTGTTGCAAACATTAAATCTCCGCCAATCACAAAAAGAAACCAAATATTTATCCTTCTAGTATTACGTAATCCGCAATCACCATAGATTCTATAGAATTCGATTTAAATTTAATTTAAAATTATCTATTATATTTTTTTTTTCTACACTATACTTTTAAAAATTTAAATTATATTGCAGAAAAAAAAATCTAAAATATAATTTCTAATTAAATTTAAATCTAATTAATGCTTCTAATGTGTGTCGACATTTACAAATAATTAGGATAGTGAAATCAATGTTAATTTTAAATTATAAAAATACAATTTATTGGAAGATGTTTGTTGCAAACGTTAAATCTTCGTTAAGCCCAAAGGACACAAATATTCATCCTTCTAGTATTTCGTAATACATATTTTATATTAAATTTAAATCTAATAAATTAGTATGTTACAAATTTTTACAAAAGCAGTTAACAAACAAATAATTAGGATGGTAAAATCAATGACGATTTTAAATTATGAAATATTGAATATTGAAATATTGTCGAAATATTGTTTATTGCAAACATTAAATCTTCGTCATTCCCAAAGGACACAAATATTCATCCTTCTAGTATTTCGTAATATATATTTTATATATAAATTTAAATCTAATAAATATTTGTACACATTTCTAAAAATGTGTGCAAATATTTACAAACGCAGTTAACAAACAAATAATCAGGATGGTAAAATCAATTAAACAATTTTAAAATATAAAAATACGATTTATCGAAGAATTATTTGTTGCAAGCGTTAAATCTTCTCCAATCCCAAAAGGAAACAAATATTTATCCTCCTAGTATTACGTAATCCGCAAATCACCATAGATTTTCCGTCACTGGGATTCACTCTCAATATTTATAAAAGCAATGAATCGATCAATCTAACTGCCATCAGATTCAGGGAACTGCAATTACTCCAACTCCTCAATCCTGGATACTTCAGCAATTGCAAAGCGTTTCATTTCGTTGCGAAGAGGGCTTTTCAACTAGCTGAAGCAAACGTGACGATGAAGATATAGTTAATCGATAAGCAAATTCTCAAACACCCATTAAAGCCCAATTATTCTGAATATTTGATAATTGCGTCGAAATTCTTCGCACTGGAATGCCAATGAATGAACTTCGGATGCATATTGGGAGTATGGATAGAATAGCAATTAATCAAAGATGTAACTTTAAGATGTGAATTTGTCCTCTGACATTACACCTAATTGGAAACAAAATACATGCAATTTGTCAACGATAAATAAGAATTCCTGGGTTTGATTGAATGGATCTGATTCAACGAAGCATTTGTCATTTAATGGTAGAGTGAAATTCAATATTTATCCAACGAAAGTATTTTACATTTCATCAATTAGAAAGTATGCTTTGCGTCTCTAATGATGGGTGAAAATGTCAAACATAATTAAATAAAAAAAAACATGTTGACTGCAAAATGTTTAGGTTGTTCGTTAAAAGATAAATGAAAGTTACAATGGTAGTATAAGATTCAATTAAATAGGTTTCATGAAGCGTGTATAAATCTATATAATGGATGAGTTATTATTGATTTAATAAATAAATGAATCAATTATTATTGATTTAATAAATGAAAATGAATTATTTTTGATTTAATAAATGAATGACTAAATTACTATTGATTTAATGAAGGAATGAAGGACTTATAATTAATTGCTATGAATTAATTAAAAACTTTAATATGTAATTATTTTATTGTATGACCATCAGAAACTAATTTGCTAAATTATAATAAAATATTTATTATATTGCTTTGAAAATAATAAAATTAAAAAATGTAATTATTGTAAAAAATTTATTTTAAAACATTAGTATTTTCCATTTTATCCAATTAAAAAGTATGCTTTGCACCTCTAATGAAGGATGAAAATGTCAAACATAAATAAAAAAACATATTTTTGTAAAATGTTTATGTTGTTCGCTAAAAAGAAAAACGAAAGTCATATTGATAGTATAGGGATTCCATTAAATATGTTTTCATGAAGCTTGTATAAATTTATATAATGAATGAATTATTATTGATTTACTAAATGAATGAATGGATTATTATTGATTGATTGAATGAATGAATGAATTTTAATTGTTATGAATTAATTAAAAATTAAAATATGTAATTATTTGATTGTACGAATATCAGAAATTAATTTCTAAATTAAATGAAAGTATTTGTTATTAGATTAAGAAATTAAAGTAAACAACAAACAACAAGTAAATAATAAAGTAACATGAAAGTAAACAATGTTATTATTATAAAAATTTTATTTTAATGCAAGCTATATTTATCTAATTTGTAGACTAATTCATGCATCATGCAAGTTAATTGAACGATAGAAACACGGATAATAACATACATCACAAGTGTGAAAGATTTAAAATAATATTATTGTCAAAAATTTTATATGTTGCAGTTTGTTTAATTTAATATTTTAAAGAAATTTTTAGTACGCTAACACTCATTAAAAATTTAAGTATTTTTTTTTAAATCGAGAACAAAAATTATTTTTTAAATTAGCTATTGCAACAAATTTTTTTTTTTAAATAACTAAATAATTTTTTTTTGTTATTAATAACTTCAAAAATCTTAATTGCTAAACCTTTTTAAATATTCCTAAGAATTTCCTGATCTTAATTATACATAATAATAATCTGTAAATATAAATGTTAATTCTACTTATTTTTTTCCACTTTATTGCTATGTATGGCGTTTTAAAGATATTAATTTTAAACTCTATTGAATGTAGGGTTTAGTTAAATATAATGTTAAATCTAAGAAAGAAATATGTGTACATAAAATTAAGATAAATTTTTATTAATTCATAATTTTTTACTAACTTCTCACGCAACATACAACTTAATAAAGAAAAAAATATGCATTATAAGTTTGAAAGATTTAATGCGTATGATGCACTTATATTAACATGGTTAAAAAAATTCTCATATGTTGCAATTTGTTTAATTTAATATTTAAAAAAAAAAATGCTGTACTAACAAACATTAAAAAATTTCAGTAATATATTTTTTAAAATAGAAAAAAATAAAATTTCCTGTTTCTCACAAAATTTTTTTAAATTACTAAATAAAATGTGCATGTCATGCAGGCAATAATCATGACCATATAATAATTTCATATTATTTATTGTAACATATAATGTGTAAAAGAAGATTTAAGTGCTAGTTCAATTCAAATTTAAATGTTATTCTACTTATTTTTCACTTTTATTACTATGTATGGCCTTTTAAATATATCAATTTTTAAAAGCTCTATTAAATGTAGGGTTTTGTCATTATTAAATACCATATTAAATCTTAAAAAGAGACAATTTTTCATAAATTTAAGAAGAAGAAACAAATTTAAGTAAAGGAAATATTTATCATTTTAAGAACAACTTTATATGAAGCACTAAAAACACTTTATTGTAATAACATGAGATGTTGATAGATGCTCTTAGGCTACAAGAAAAGAATTCTATTTTGAAGGCTTTATCAAATTTGAAATTCCGAACAAATTGTGAGCTGGCATCAGAAATTCGACCCACTGGTTGTAACATTTATAGATAAAGACGATCCTTTTTACCAATATTTTCAGAATGTTTCCAAAATAAAAGGGAGCTTACTTTTTTATTTTTTTCAATGGTAAGTTTTATTTACTTTTCATAAAGATATTATGAAAGCATTATTTTAGTTGAATTTTGTGAATGGATTTTCTTTGTTTATATGACCAATCTCTTATCGAATACTATAAATAGCTTTTAAAATTTATATATTAAAATAAGCCAAGGGTTGATTCATTATTTAAAAATCTGGTGGGTATTGTGTGGTTTGCATTTACAATTCATGGGAAATTGATATTTGAATCAAAATTCTTCTGTCTACCAAATCTGTTATAAACTCGTCTGGTAGTACAGAGGTTGCATTCAAATTCATGGGGCTTCTAGGGGGATTCGATGTTGAAACAAAATTCTGGGCGTTCAACTGCTATGGGCACAGAGGGAATCTGAGCGGATTTTAATGGTTAATTTACGAATTCATTAACTGATTGATTTGATATAAAATCAAAATTCTCGAGTCTTCAATTGCTATGGGCACGAATCCTATAAAAAGGAAAATCCTAAGAAGTTGGCTCTTTCGTAAGTAGACTAGGTGCAGAAGCCGCAATCGACCATCATAATACAAATAATATGTCCTTAAAATGTATCATAGTTAAACCTTCTTGTATTATGAGTATCTAATCTAAACACATATATAAGTAATTTGTTTTTCTTATAGATTATTTAAAAATTTATAATTACTATCAACAATGCTTAAAATGAAGATTATTTTTACAAAATAAAATCTCTCTACTATATAGTATTATTGTTTTTGATTACAGAAATAAAAGTAAATTTTATTTTACAGCCATATAATATTTTAAGGCATTTCAAAGGCATTGCCAATTGACTCATTTTATATATTTTTTTAAATCATTTTTTAACAACTTAAGTAAAAGTTACCCTATTGAAATGCATTTAAATTGAATAATTATACACAATTAAATATTTAAAACATACAATCTTCCACAAAACTACGATAATTAAACATGCAAAAAAAACATTGCACTTTAATAATATAGGTGTTTACTAATTACAGTTGATAATTATTTTGCAGCATTTGTGTATTACAATTGTATAATGTTAAGTTAATTCATTAAATAATAATATTTTTGAATATTTTTTTCATTTGGGTATGAATGGATCAATTTCGATTCTTATTTAGATATAAATAATATAATATGTAATACGATGGGTGTACGATTATAGAAAAAAAGAAATGTCACATTAGAGCAGCATTTAAATGTTTGTGTTTTCCTTCACTATTCCTAATTTTAAATTACAGTAATATTGCTACATTTAACTTTATACTACATTGTAATCATTATTATTGTAATATCTTATCAAGAATGTGTTGGTTAAATATGCAAAAAGTTAATTGTATATGTCGTATTATAAAAAGTCCTTAATATATATTAACCAATTCTTTAAAGACAGTATTCATGTTCTTATTATTATTTCTTTAAACAAAAGAAGTTTTTCTGTGTAATTGGACTTGATGATGCGCAATAAGTACAATGCTTTTGATTATATTTATAATAAACCCATGTACCACACGAAGAAAACTGACCTTCTATATCTTTTTTT
>BPLR01007001.1:0-105443 GCA_021605095.1 Caerostris extrusa | reverse complement strand
CCTCATTAGAGTCCTATAAATCAAAAGTTTTGTTTTTCTTGAAATAAATCTGTTATCCATCGTGTCGTATTATGTTTACTTAATTAATGTCGTATTATGTTTACTTAATTAATGTCGTATTTTTAATTGTTTTTGCTTTTTTATCGATATTTCATCCTCTTTTATCCCATAATTCTCTGTATGTAAACAAGGGCATACCTATCAATCTTTACGGATTATAGATCTTTCTATATTATCATTAAATCTTGTTTTTACAAGATCTACAAAAAAAAAAAAATCTACTGAATACGAAAAATAAACATTTTTCTATCATAAATTAATATATAAAAAGCACCATCTATTTTTTTTTCTTCTAACGCAGACGCAAATTAAAAACTAAATCACTTAAAAAGAAATTTCAGGAGAGAGAAAAGGAAATTTATTGTTCTCCAAAACTAAATGGGTGATAAACGCTTAATACTAATACCGAAAACGATTTTTTTTCATTCTATTCCTTCGCCAAAAGTTTTCATGCACCCCTTCTAATTGAAAGAAATTCCAATCTTCTATAAATTTTTTCCTGGTCCTCCATACTCACCGTAGAACAGAGAAGGAAAAAATCTTTCGCCTAAACCGAATTAGGCATCGGAATCCCCATTGTCACGGCATTTCACGTAATTTCGTCTGCTGCACCCCTACCACCCCAACGTCTGTTCCATCAGCTTATTGTTTTTTTTTATTATTTTTTTTCTTCCTTCCTCAATGCATTCAGCGCATTGGGGAAGCCAGCGTTTTCTTGCATGGTCATTTTTGTGGAGAGGGAGGGGGGTGGGGGAGGGAGGAAGAGATTAATCGTCTGCGGTGATTTCAATGGAAATGGGATGCCGCCGAGGGGAAGAGATGAGTTGAGAAGGCAATTTGCTGTTACGCGATACAAGTTGAGGGGTGTCGACGGAAAAAGTTTCGGCCAGTTAATGAATGTAGCATACGAGGAGATGAAATAGAATTTCAGCTGTGTTACATTAAACCTGCACTTTTTTCTTCTGTTATCTGCCCAATAATGATATACTTTCTTGGTTGATACTATTTTTTTTTTCAATCATCAACTTTCACAAAAGTAGTCCTCAAGTATTTGTAAATATATAAATTTTTACTAAAATAAATATAAATTTTTACTAACCCAATGCAATGAATTTACTGGCCTATAATGGTTAATCCATGAAAGACATAGCAAATGTCTGCATTTATTTTCATATTAACAATCCACATTTCTAGTCCAACTACTAAATATGAATAACTTTTTTGACTATATAGTAAAAATATCTTTTCTGAATTATTCTGTTTGTTATTCAAGTTTCGCTAAGTAAACTAAATATTTGTGGATATAAAAATGCAAATTATGAAAGTCTAGTTTAACAAAAAAAAAAAAAAAAAAAAATCCCGAAAAATCTACATAATAAAAACAATTCAATATTTGCCAATAAGTTTTTTTTTTTTTCTCTACTGCAGCTGGCAATACAGAGACAGTTATCTTTATGCCATTAACAAGGGCTGCACCGCTGTTACTCATTTAGCACTATCCAGGCGGCCGTATGGCTTTTGAAGATATGCTACGGAGGCGAGCAAAACTTCCAGGCCGTACGATCCTATTAGACTGGGACCAACGGTTTAAAGTGGATTCCGAACAACTACAAACATCCATAACACCGCCGGGATTCAAACCCGAAACCTGTGGTACCGAGCACCAGCCACTCGGCCATCAGGGTCCTCTGTTCCTTTTCGTTTTTCTTTTCATTACCTTTAATTTGTAAATCTGTCTCCAGTATTCTTGATATTTTAAATTGAATTAATTTTTAAAAAATGTTTCTGATTTCTTAGAAGTATAAAGCGAAAACAAATTGTCGAAATATTTTTGAATGGCACAATATTAAAAAGTTAAAACGATTGCTTCTCCTTTTTATTTTCAACTAGTTGATTCACTTTATAACTTTTCTATGTTAAAATTTTTTATTTCGGGACATTGTTCTGCTAATATCCATGAATTCATATTTTTACCAAACTAAAACATGCTTATGAGCAAAAAAGCAGTAATTTGCCTTTTTCAATTCATTCTATTAGCTCACACTCTCCCTATATACATCTTGTTCAAATTTTCAATCGTTCATAAAATACAATTTATTCATCCACTCAAGTTCAAATACATTTTTTTTTTTTTGAATTTGTAGTGGATGACACTTGGATGTTAATACAGTTTTTTTCAAATATTAATTAATTAGTTAATTAAAATTTTTTTAATTTAAGTTGCATGTATCTACTAATAGATGGCGCCAGTAAATCTAAGAAAAATGAATGAAAATTATTTATAATGGACTTTCTGCGGGGATATTCCCTTTGGAGGTGCCCCGGGATTTTTTTCGCCAAATTTAGTCGATTGGCGACCTCTAAGAAAAGGCGATAAACAGATAGTTCCCCTTAGTATGGAAAACTCCCTTTCTGCAATACAGTGAACAAAAAAAAAGCAGGAATTGACTAAAAAAATTTTTCCCCACAACTCTCATGTTAGATCGGGACCTGCACTTTAAAGTGGATTCCGAACCTCAGCAATTATCCACGGCACAGCCGGGACATGGCCATCAGGCCAATAAAATATTATTTATAGATATAAATAAAGCATTCTTCTTCACAATTCTATTGCTGCTGACTTCATTGTTGCAATCCTTAATAATTGTTTTTAAAAAGTTTTTTATCAGAACATTAAAACATTTTAAGAATTCACATAATTTGATAAATGACACACTTCTGCAAAAATATAAAAGTAATAATTTATAAAACTTAAAAATCAAATCTAACATTTCAAGGTATTAAAATTCGAGACTTTCTAAAGTTTATTAAATTTCTAAGAAATGACTTTTAACATTTCTAACTTTACGAAAAATTACCTGAATGTTTAAATTCAGTATACTTATTTCAGAAATACTATTAATATATTACCAAGAAAATATCATGAAAAACATGTTTATCACATTTCTGTAGTGTAAATTATGATAAAAGTGAAAAAGATTGTTTATTTCTCGATAAAGAGGTAACAAATTCAAAAATATTGTTTTTAAAATATCCCATAAGTCAATATGGAATTACTACATAAACTTCTTTAAAAATGTATTAAAGGCAAAAATCACAGAATAGTGGCCTTTGGGATTTGGAGTCAAAACCTCTTTTCACCAAAGTGTGTCAAGTAACCGTTGTAAGTAAAGTGAATCGACACAACATCACATTTGGCGAGTTAGCGCCCATTTGGAGTCACAAAGTCGCCAAATCTCAAAGGCCCCTATTTTGCTATTTGGCATCTGTCAAAATGTATTCAAATGCATTAAAAGGAAATTAAAATCAACAATTTATTTGAAAAATTATAGAAACCTAAATGTATCATTTCCTTTTTTTAATGAAATATTGAAATATATATATTTTTTAAAAGAAATTATAATAAAGTAAATAATATAATTTAAATTATGTAATAATACAATTACATTAATAAAAATTATATAATTTATATACAAATTTTTTTATGTGGAAATAATCCACAAATCAAATACCATATAATTCATAAAAAGAAAAATTACCCGTATGTTAAACAATAGTTTGATAGTTTTTACAATGCAATCGTAATAAGAATATTATTTATAAGACTTCATTAGAAATTTAAAAAAATTTATTTTTTCATAAAATATTGCTGTATTATATTGTTAAAACATTGTCGGTTATCTCACATTGCTTGATTTTACCTCAACAATCACTTGATATCCAATTTGAAGTTGAAAGCTTCTTCACTTCATTTCGTCAAAAATATTACGCCAACAAATTTAAGAACAGCATTATTCCGATGAAAATGAATCGCATTTGGAATCGAATAACAGATTTTTTAAAAATGATTATAATAAATATTATTATTATTTATCAAAATTACATAATTTATATACAATATTTTTTTCATGTGTAAACAATCCACAGACCAAAAAAAATTGAGAAAAAAATTATCCATATATTAAATAATCGTTTGCTAGTTTTTATAATGCAATCCTGATAAGAATATTTTTGTAAGATCTTTTATTAGAATTTCTTATTAAAAACAATATATTCTTTCATAAATTATTAAATTGTTTAAACGTTGTCGGTTATCTAACATTTTTTTATTTTACATCAACAATCGCCAGCTATTCAATTTGAAATTTTGATGAAACATTCTTCACTTCATTTCGCTGACAAATTTAAGAACAGCATTATTTAGATGAAAAAGGAATCGCATTACGAATGGAATCGCAAAATTTTGAAAATAACTATAATAAATTTAATAATATAATTTATCAAAATTACATAATTTATAAAACTTTTTTTCATTGTAAACAATTCACAGACAATTAAAGAACTTTTAAGAACTTTTGTTGGAAATTCTTATTAAAAACAATATATTTTCATAAAACATTCCCTTATTAGATTGTTTAAACATTGTCGGTTATCTAACATTATTTGATTTTAACCCAACAATCGCTAACTATTCATTTTGAAGTTTTGATGAAACATTCTTCACTTCATTTCGTCAAAAATAGTTTGCCCACAAATTTAAGAACAGCATTATTTCGATGTAAAGGAACCTCATTTCGAATCGAATAGCAGATATTTCAAAATAATACAATAAATATAGTAATATAATTTATCAAAATTACATAATTTATATACAATAATTTTTTTCATGTGTAAACAATCCACAGACCAAAAATCATACAATTCAGAAAAAAAAAAATTACCCAATATTATAACAATCGTTTGACAGTTTTTACAATACAATCATAACAGGAATACTATTTATAAGACCTTTTTTTTTAGCATTTCTTATCAAAAACAATATTTTCATAAAATTTTTCCTCATTAGATTGTATAAAAAGTTGTCTTTTGTCTGACATTGTTTGATTTTTACCTCAACAATTGCTACTAGCTATTCAATTTGAATTTTGAAGAAATATTCTTCACTTCATTTCATCAAAAAATATTTTGCCGATAAATTTGAGAACAGCATTATTTCGAAGAAAAGGAAACTCGTTTCGAATCTAATAGCAGATTTTTCAAAATATATAGAATAAATTTAATAAAATAATTTATCAAAATTACATAATTTATATAGAATATTTTTTTCATGTGTAAATAATCCACAGACTAAATACCATATAATTAAAAAAAAAAAAATTAACCATATATTAAACAATCGTTTGATAGTTCTTACGATACAATCCTAATAAGAATGATGTTTGTAAGACATTAAAATTTCTTAATAATAACAATATTTTTTCGTAAAGTATTGCCTTTTCAGATTTTATAAACGTTGTCAGTTGTTTAATACTGTTTGATTTTACCTCAACAATCGCTAGCTATTCAATTTGAAGTTTTGATGAAACGTTCTTCACTTCAGTTCATCAAAAATATTTGCCAACAAACTTAGGAATAGCATTATTTCGATGAAAAGAATGGCATTTCGAATAGAATAGCAATTTTTTTCAAAATAATTATAATAAATTTAATATGATTTATCAAAAATTACATATATTATAAACAATTTATAAACATTTATGTGTAAACAATCCACATCCCAAAATTAAACAATTTAGAAAAAAAATTACCCATATATTAAACAGTTTCTAGTTCCATATTCCATATTCTAAACAGTTTGATAATTCTTCCGATACAATTCTAATGAGAATGCTATTTGTAATACATAGATTTTCGTTTTAAAAACAATATTCATTCGTAAAATATTACCTTATTACATTGTTTAAACGTCTAACATTGTTTGATTTTACCTAAACAATCGCTAACTATTCAATTTGAAGCTTTGTTGAAACGCTCTTCACTTCATTTCAACAAAAATATTTCGCCGACAAATTTAAGAACAGCATTATTTCGATGAAAAGGAATCGTATTTCGAATCGAATCGCAGATGTCTTTTTCGCACAGTGCGACTCAAAAATCCAGTTTCTCTTTTAGAAAACGGGAAAGAAGGAGAATAAAAACGGGATCTACCGGAATCTAGGTAAATAATGCTTTTCCCTATTCCTAGTCTTCTTTTCGGTAAGAAAACTGAGTCAAAATTACATTTGTCGGCATTTTCAAAAGTTAAGCTGACAAAAATCTTCTATTGTGCAGAACTGTAACTGTATCCGTGTTCACGAGTTTAAGCAAAAAATCGAACTGAAAAGAGAAAGAGAAAGATTCCGTTGAACAGTTCAGAGAAAATGCCGTTTACAGTTTGAAATATTATATTCTATTTTTCCGAGACATATTATCCTAAGATTTATAGTCCATCTAAAAGCATGCGTGTAATAAAATACATATATTTTGTATCTTTTATAGATTAATCTATATTTCAGGAAACACATTTTAAAATACGTATTTCGTATTACAGTTGAAAACAAATTATTTTCTATATATGGAGAAGATATAAAAGAATAAAAGAATCTTTACCCTTCTAAACATTCAATTTCAGTTTAATATTTAATAAATAAATGAAAATATGCATATTTATTTTACTTTGTTTATCTCAAAATGCAATATTAATGGAAAGCTTATTTTTACACTTTATTCCAACTTAAGATTTTAAATATTGAAACTTAAGATTAAATATTCCAACTTAAGATTTTAAAATCGCTAGCTATTCAGTTTGAAGCTTTGATGAAACGTTCTTCACTTCATTTCACCGACAAATTTAAGAACAGCATTATTTCGATGAAAAAGAAACGCATTTTGACTCAAATAGCAGATTTTTCATGATGAATTATGTTAAATTTAATAATATAATTTATGTACAATTTTTTTCACGTGTAAACAATCCACAGAACAAAAAATCATACAATTCATAAAAAAAAAAATTATTTATATATTAAAAAAATCGTTTGACAGTTCGTGAATCGTTATAAAATTCTAAATAATCATGATAATTCTATAAATCCTGATAAGAATTCTATTGATAAGACTGTTTGTTGAAGTTTTTATTAAAAACAATATATGTTCATAAAATATTCCCTTATTAGATTGTTTAAATGTTGTCGGCTATCTAACATTATTCAATTTTACCTCAACAATCGCTAGCTATTCAATTTGAAGTTTTGATAAAACATACTTCACTTCATTTGGTCAAAATTTTTCGCCGACAAATTTAAAAACAGCGTTATTTCGATGAAAAGGAATCGCATTTCGAATCGAATCGCAGATGTCTTTCGCACAATGTGACTCAAAACTCCAGTTTCTCTTTCTTTAGAATGGATAATAAAAACGGGATCTACAGTCAGCTAGGTAAATAATGCTTTTTCCTATTCCTAGTCTTCTTTTCGGTAAGAAAACTGAGTCAAAATTACATTTGTCGGCATTTTCAAAAGTTAAGCTGACAAAAATCTTCCATTGTGCAGAATTGTAACTGTATCCGTGTTCGCGAAGCAAAAATCGAACTGAAAATGGAAAGAGAAAGATTCCGTTGAGCAGTTCAGAGAAAATGCCGTTTACAGTTTGAAATATTATATTCCCATTTTTCCGAGACATATTATCCTAAGATTTATAGTCTATCTAAAAGCATGCGTGTAATAAAATATATATATTTTGTATCTTTTTTATGTATTAATCTATATTTCAGGAAAACACATTTTAAAATAGGTATTTCGTATTACAGTTGAAAACAAATTATTTTGTATGTATGGAACATATATAAAAGAATCTTTACCCTTATAGAGATCCATTTTCAGTTCAATCTTTAATAAATAAAGGAAAATATGTATATTTATTTTACTTTGTTTATTTCAAAAGGGAAAAATAAAATATAAAATTAAGTTTTTCCATTATTTCCAACTTAAGATTTTAAACATACAATTAAAATGATGTCAAAATAAATCTATATTCTAATAAATATTTTATTATTATGTAGTAGTATTTTTTGGTTATAAAATTGTTTCTTTAAAAATAATTTATCAAATTAATTAAATAGTACTTTTCATTATTGTTGTTGTTTCTTTTTTGGTCGACAGCAACATCTAGACCTAAGTGTGTCTAATCCGTGTGTTCTCATGGAAAGAGGGAATGGCGGGGCAGCTTCTATTGTGATGGAACACCTTTAAGTAGAAGTGTGACTTGGTTCCGTGTCACTAAAGATGGACAGTGTAGTGCCTTCTGGGAGGACTTTTAGGGAGAACTGCCCCCTCATTTTGCTTATCATATGGGAGAAAACCTGAAACACTCCCATCAGGTAATCCCCACCAGGTACTAACGGGGCAAGATGTTGAACATCACAAACGTCATTGAGTCTATTTGAAACAATTTCTACATTTCTATTTTGAAACAATGTCTACAACAAAGCCATCAGCGGATTGAACCCTCAACCCTATTGCTAACCAGCAGCGAACGTTGCCACTGACCCACGAATCGGCCATTTTGCTTATATAGATCAATAAACTATAAAAAATATTTTTGGGATATTTTAGTTAAGTAATACGTTAATACTATACATAAAAATTTGATGTAATGGTGCTGCCGTAAAGAAAGGTTATTTTTTTATTTCGAATACCATCACAAAAGGTTTAGGATGGCAATTATACAGCAAATTTAGAGTTGCTCAAGGTGCTCCATGGAATGCCTAAACCTGCATTTTGCCATCACAAATTTGTGAGCAGCAAGGTCACATCTTCCTTCCTCCCATCCAGACACCTCAAGGACAATCCGGCATACGGATTTATTGTACCATTCTAGGCATAGACATATCTCAGGTTTAAAACCTGACTTATTAGTTAGGAAATATAACGCAATATCCATCAGAATACT
The DNA here is from genome assembly GCA_021605095.1 of Caerostris extrusa. Taxonomy (NCBI): domain Eukaryota; kingdom Metazoa; phylum Arthropoda; class Arachnida; order Araneae; family Araneidae; genus Caerostris; species Caerostris extrusa. Next base: position 96,614 of record BPLR01007001.1, on the reverse strand, counting down.
CTCACAGACTTTTTTTTTCTTTCTAATGCAGCTGGCAAACACTTAGACAGCTTGGTCTTGGATGCCTTAAGGCAAGCGCTGCACCGACGTTAATCATTTTGCATTACCCAGGGGGCGCGTGTAACTTGAAGATAAGCCAGGGTTGCGGAGTAACAATGCCCCCGCAACGCTCTACGACCGGGACCTACAGTTTAAAGTGGATTTTGAACCATTACAGACATCCATGGCACCGCCGGGACTCGAACCCGAAACCTGTGGTACCGAGGGCCAGAGCGCTAGCCACTCAGCCATTCAGGCCCCTACTCTCACAGACTAAAAAAACTTCGCTTAATAATTTAGTCTATAATACAAATAACCAGAAATTACACAGAATCTCATCTATAAGAAACCTCCTTGATTCATTAGCCAAGCCTGTAGTACAATTAGTTCCACTGTGTATTTCTGTGATTTTATGACAAAACATCTGAAATTAATTAATTCTGTTAATGAAAATAATTAATGTAACTTTTGAAGATAATTAATTCAACTTTTAATTAATTAAATATCTGTAAGTAAGGAAGTTGAAGGTTTTGTTTTTGAGTATTAGAATATTTATAAGATAAATCTATATTTTTTATGCGGTTCGAAATTTTTTGTAAAATGCTTGGAAAGATCCATGTAAAATCAAGGATAAGCATAAACCTCTTAACCACAATCTCATTTGTAATTTAATTTTAAAGATGTGTGCAATTTAAAAATTCATGAATTTAAATGCATTAAAATAAAGCTAAAATATTTATTTATTTATTGAACTAATACAAGATAGCGTATAATTATCAGCAATTAACTTAAAATAAACCTATTTATTTTGTAAAAAAAAAACGTATATTTGTTTCAACAACTTTTGCTCCAAAAAAAAACATAGGAAAGCATATTCGAAATTGGATAGATGGCACTGTACGCGAGCGCTTTGGTCGGCACATGAGCATTCCTCATATAAACTGTATGTGTGATTAACATGAATCATTTCACCAAAACTGAATTGTGTAATATTCATTTCGTGTATGATACAGCTAATATAAAGGATTGTTTCGGGAGACGTACGTTGTTGACTTCAACACGATGGGACGCCGTCTCATCAAACAACATGAGTACATGATTTTTAGTACTTAGCAATCTATGAATTGATCATAGTGTCACTATCATATGGCCGCTTCGATCTCCTGATTTGCCGCCTGATTGTATTGATTTTTTCTATGGCGTGTCTTCTAGAGTGTTGTTTACGATACGCCTGCAGATTCTGACATTGATCTAATGGTTCTAATGCTTTGAATTTATTGAATCAATTCGAATTTAATTAATTCTTTTTTTTTTAAGTGTCAGTCACAGAATTTATTTGATTTTTAACTATTCAATAATATTTGTAACTATTCAATATTCAATTCAATAATATTTGTAACTATTCAATATTCAATTCAATAATATTTGTAACTATTCAATATTCAATTCAATAATATTTGTAACTATTCAACTAATCAATTCAATAATATTTGTAACTATTCAACTAATCAATTCAATAATATTTGTAACTATTCAAGTAATCAATTCAATAATATTTGTAACTATTCAACTAATCAATTCAATAATATTTGTAACTATTCAACTAATCAATTCAATAATATTTGTAACTATTCAACTAAGCAATTCAATAATATTTGTAACTATTCAACTAAGCAATTCAATAATATTTGTAAAATTCAACTAAGCAATCAATAATATTTGTAAAATTCAACTAAGAAATTCAATAATATTTGTAACTATTCAACTAATTCAATAATATTTTTAAATATTCAACTAATATTTATTTGTAACTATTCAACTAATCAATTTACAGAACAGAAAAGCACTAACTTAACAACTAATTTAATGTATTGTTTTATTGTTTTATTGCAACAATAAAACAATACATTTCAGACGACTGTTGTAAAAAAAAAAAGAAAAATATGAAAAATAATCAAAAAACATAGTCACATGAAAGAATATAAATTTAATTCTCCACTACAAAAATTTCGAGAGTTATTTTCTGACATAAAAGTTGATCCTTTTTACTTTCATCAAATATTTCAAGAGATATTTATTATTATATTATACAAACGTTTCCATTTTGAGAATCAAATCTAATTTGCTATTTTACCTTTATAAATTCTAAATCAAATAACTTCATTTTTTTTTAAATAAAGAGAATTTATTTTAAGTATTCCCATTCTCAAAAAAAAAAAAAAAAAAAATCATAAATCCAGTAATTCTATTGATTTAAAAAACGCTGTCTAGGTGTCAAGAGAGAGACAAGAAATGTATTTTTGAATTCCTTCGAACGTTTTTATCAAAATAATTGGCAAGAAAAGTAAAAGACTTATCACGTCAATTTGTATTTCCGGTATTAACTTTTGTTCGAAATAATTTTCGGAACTCCTTTGCACTTTGACAACTATTAGTGAAAAAGTGGCATTTCAGAAAAAAATGACTTTTTTTCCTTTCTTGTCATTAGTAGGGAATTTGTAGGGAAAAAAGGCCCTCAGACATGCCAGAAAACAATCGGCGGTATAGGAATTGCTGTGGGTAATGGCATCTGGAGGAATTGTACGAAACATAGATTTTCAGATTTAATGATGTTAAGTTTATTGAATGACTGTTAGCATTACACCTTTAGCATAAGTACTCAACTAAAGCACAAATAGGAGCCCGTTTATTTAACCACATTCACTCTTCATGCGTATTAGATTAGTATAACACGAATTACATAAAGCAAATAATATTCACAAAATTATTATTTTCAAAACAACAGTATATGAGTGATACAAGATCGATTGAAAAAAAATACAAAATTGAAAATAAATTAAAATTAAAATAAGTAGAAATAACTGCAATAAAATGCAATTTAAAAAAGTAGCAAATGTATGTCTGTGTCTAATCCTGAATGTCCCACAGTACGTCCCATGAGTGATCTGTACATGGATGGAGGTAAAGGGGCATTGGTCATAGTGGCACTGTCGCATGGCCTCTTCGATTGCCTGATTTGTCGCTTGATAATAGTCTTGATTTTTTCTATGGCATGTCTTCTAGAGTGTTGTACAGTGATATTAATTTGCTTTGAATCTATTGAATCAATTAAAATTTAATTAAATCGTTTCTTAAGTGTTAATAGATTCTGTCGCAGAATTCCTTTGATTTGTAACTATTTCATTAATTTACAGAAAAGAAAAGCACCAACTTAACAACTGTAACTGCAACAATAAAACAATTAATGCATGAATTTAAATGCATTGAAATAAAAGCTAAAATATTTATTTATTTAAATACAAGATTGATGTACAATTATCAGCAATTAACTTAAAATATACATATTTATTTTGCAAAAAAAACTTAAAATAAGAAGAATAGTCGAAATATATTGTAACATGGAAGAATAACATGGAATCTCCAGTATAAAAATTTAGGAGTTATATTCAGAAATAAAAGTTGATCGTTTTAACTTTCATCAAATACTTCAATAGATATTTATTATTATATTATACAAACGTTTCCATTTGTATAATATAATAATATTATATTATTATTATTATTATTATTATTATTATTATTATTATTAACGTTGAGATACAAATTTAATTTGCTGCTTTAGCTTTGTAAATTTTAAATCAAATGTAATCATTTTTTTAAAAGACCATTTAATAAGTATTAACGATACTCAAAAAAAGAATCATAAATCCAGTAATTTTATTGATTTAAAAAAGGATGTCCAGGTGTCAAGAGAGACAAGAAATGTATTTTCGAATTCCTTCGAACATTTTATCGAAGATAATTGGCAAGAAAAGTAAAAGACTTATCACGTCAATTTGTATTTCCGGTATTAACTTTTGTTCGAAATAATTTTCAGGACTTCCTTTGCACTTTGACAACTATTAGCGATAAAAGTGGCATTTCCGAAAAAATGACTTTTTTTCCCTTTTCTAGTCATTAGTAGGGAATTTGTAGCGAAATGGCCCTCAGACATGCCAGCAATGCCATCGGTGGTATAGGAATTGCCGTGGGTAATGGCATCTGGAGGAACAGTACGAAACATAGACGCTCCGATTTAATGATGCTAAGTCTATTGAATGACTGTTAGCATTAAACCTTTAGCATAAGTACTCGACATAAGCACAAATAGGAGCCCATTTTTTTAACCACATTCAATCTTCATGTACATCAGACTAGTATAACACGAACTTTTATAAAAATTCGTATAATATTCATAAAATTACTATTTTCAATACAACAGCATATGAGTGATACAAGATAGATTGAAAAAATAAATAAAAATTAAAAATTTTTTAAAATTTGTCAAAAAAATGAGAAATAACTGAAATAAAATAAATTTAAAAAATAGCATATGCAAGATATTCTGAAATAAAATCTAATCCTCAGTCCTACAGTAGTGGAAGGACATCCCATGAGTGATCTACACATGGATGGAGGTAAAGAGGCATTGGGCATAATGGCACTGTCGTATGGCTTCCTCGATCGCCTTATTTGTCACTTGATAATATTAATTTTTTTCTATGGCATGTCTTCTAGAGTGTTGTGCAGTGGTATTAATTGCTTTGAATATATTGAATCAATTAAAATTTAATTAATTCGCTTCTTAAGTATTAATAGATTCAATCGCAGAATTCCTTTGATTTGTAACTATTTAATCAATTTACAGAAAAGAAAAGCTGTAAACTTAACAACTGTAACAATAAAACAATACATTTAAAATAAGAAGAATAGTCAAAATATAAACATGAAAGAATATAAATTTAATTCTTCAGTACAAAAATTTAGTAGTTTTTTCTGAAATAAAAATTGATCGTTTTTACTTTCGTCAAATATTTCAAGAGATATTTATTATTACATTATACAAACGTTTCCAATTTAAAAATCAAATCTAATTTGCTACTTCAGCTTTGTAAATTTTAAATCAAATGTCTTCATTTTTTTTAAAAAAGCATTTAATAAGTATTCCCGATTCTCAAAAAAAAAATATAAATCCAGTAATTCTATTGATTTAAAAAAGCTGTCCAGGTGTCAAGAGACAGATAAGAAATGTATTTTTGAATTCCTTCAAACGTTTTTATCAAAGATAATTGGCAAGAAAAGTAAAAAGACTTATCACGTCAATTTGTATTTCCGGTATTAACTTTTGTTCGAAATAATTTTCGGGACTCTTCTTCCTTCCTTTGCACTTTGACAACTATTAGCGAAAAAAGTGGCATTTCAGAAAAAAAGACTTTTTTTCCCTTTCTTGTCATTAGTAGGGAATTTGTAGGAAATGGCCCTCAGACATGCCAGAAATGCAATCGGAGGTATAGGAATTGCTGTGGGTAATGGCATCTGGAGGAAGGGTACGAAACATAAACGCTCCGATTTAATGATGCTAAGTCTATTGAATGACTGTTAGCATTAAACCTTTAGCATAAGTACTCACATAAGCACGAATAGGAGCCCATTTTTTTAACCGCATGCAATCTTCATGTACATCAGACTAGTACAGTAGGAACCTCTGTAAGTCGAACTTCAAGGGAGTTGCCAAATAATTCGAGTTATAGAGTTTTCGACTTATGGAGGATTTCGACTTTCGTATTTTGTAAGGAAATATTCGACTTTTAGAGGTTTAGATTCTTTCTAACTTATTTTGTGTTGAGAGGTAAAAAAAATAAAAATTCAAGTTACAGAGGTAATAAACATGTTTATTTGCAACTTAAAAATTATATTATGTACTACAAAAAGAATCAAAATAATTCCGAAATTCCAATATTTTTTAAATATTTGTCAATATATTTTAAATGGATTTGTCAAGAACAAAATAATTTTTTTCGAATTGTGGAGGTTTTCGACTTATCGAGATTCGACTTAAAGAGTTCTACTGTATAACACGAATTACATAAAAGTAAATAATATTAACAAAATTATTATTTTCAATACAATAGTATATGGGTGATACAAGATAGATTGAAAAATAAATAAAAATTAAATTAAAACAAGGAAATAAATAATTGAAATAAAATAAAATTAAATTAAAACAAGGAGAAATAATTGAAATAAAATTAAATTAAAAAGTAGCACATGCATGTCTGTCTCTAATCCTCAATGTCCTACAGTAGTGGAAGGACATCCCATGAGTGATCATGGATGGAGTTAAAGAGGCATTGGTCATAATGACACTGTCGTATGGCTTCCTCAATCGCCTTATTTGGCACTTGATAATATTAATTTTTTTCTATGCCATGTCTTCTAGAGTGTTGTGGAGTGGTATTAATTGCTTTGAATATATTGAATCAATTAAAATTTAATTAATTCGCTTAAGTATTAATAGATTCAATCGCAGAATTCCTTTGATTTGTAACTATTTAATCAATTTACTGAAAAGAAAAACTGTAACTTAACAGCTGTAACAATAAAACAATACATTTAAAATAAGAAGAATAGTCAAAATATAAACACGAAAGAATATAAATTTAATTCTCAGTATAAAAATTTAAGTAGTTATATTCTGAAATAAAAATTGATCGTTTTTACTTTCATCAAATATTTCAAGAGATATTTATTATTACATTATACAAACGTTTCCAATTTAAAAATCAAATCTAATTTGCTACTTCAGCTTTGTAAATTTTAAATCAAATGTCTTCATTTTTTAAAAAAGCATTTAATAAGTATTCCCGATTCTCAAAAAAAAGAAATCATAAATCCAGTAATTCTATTGATTTAAAAAAGGCTGTCCAGGTGTCAAGAGAGAGACAAGAAATGTATTTTTGAATTCCTTCAAACGTTTTTATCAAAGATAATTGGCAAGAAAAGTAAAGACTTATCACGTCAATTTGTATTTCCGGTAATAACTTTTATTCGAAATAATTTTCAGGACTTTTCTTCGTTCCTTTGCACTTTGACAACTATTAGCGAAAAACGTGGCATTTCAGAAAAAAATGACTTTTTCCCTTTCTTGTCATTAGTAGGAATTTGTAGGAAATGGCCCTCAGACATGCCAGAAAAGCAATCGGAGAGGTATAGGAATTGCTGTGGGTAATGGCATCTGGAGGAAAAGTACGAAACATAGACGCTCCGATTTAATGATGCTAAGTCTATTGAATGACTGTTAATATTAAACCTTTAGCGTGGGTATTCAACATAAGCACGAATAGGAGCCCATGTTTTGAACCACATGCAAACTTCATGTGCATCAGTCTAGTATAACACGGATTTTATAAAAGTAAGTAATACTCACAAAATTATTATTTTCAGTACAATAAGTATTATTTTCAGTATATGGGTGATACAAGATAGATTGAAAAAATTAATAAAAATTGCATTAAATTAAAATTAAAATAAGAAGAAATAACTGAAATAAAATGAAATTTAAAAAAAAAAAGCTTATGTGTGTCTGTGTGTAACCCTCAGTGACCTGCAATGTGGGACGGTCATCCCATGGGCAGAAAGGGAAAGCTTCTCTTGTGAACTCTTGCGAGCTGAAGAAGGAATGCAGTGCCTTTAGGGGAGGCGGGGGAGGGGGCTATTTAGAGAGGAATTGCCTCGCATTTGCATGTCGTATCGCAAAAAAAACCCAGAAAACTCCTACCAGATAGTCAGACTCACGAGTCAAGACGCTGAACATCACAAACGCAATCGATCCTCCACGTGTTTTGAAACAGTGTCTACAACAAAACCGCCAGTTCGACCTGAACCGCAGCCCTACTACTCACTAGTGGCGTACTCTACCACTGAATCTGGATCTGCTCTCTTTAAAAGCATTTATTAGATTGAATCTTCTGTGAATCAACATTTAATAAAAGTTAAAAAAGGATTTTAAAAAATAAACTGCTCTTTACATTGATTTAGTGGACAGCCTTCTAAGTTACCAAATATAAAAGAACAAGATTCTGAACACGGTACGTGAAGATTAACCGGAAGTTAATTATCTACGTGAGAAATGAGCACGATATGGTGGCTAGAAAATTCCTCAATTGAATTCAATCGTAAAGGGAAATAAAGTGAAATACTTCCCAAATATCACACTTAGGAGATGTAACAAAATCATAAAAGCAGTCTTTATTGGTGGCTAATTATTTCTATTTAACTTCATTAATATTCATTGTGGTGTTGTTACCTATGGCTTTATTGGAACTCAATCCATACAAATTAGGCTTCTTATCGTGGAAACAAAAAGAACATATAAACAAATCAAAATTAAAAAAGAAATGTTCAATTTATGTTGGTCTAAATATGTCTCTATCATCTTATGTAAAATTAATACAATGAATACATCATCAATTAAATTTTAATAAAGTTTTTATAACATTATTTAATAAATATGTATGAAATGAATAGAGTACAACATGAATTGTTGTTCCTTCTATTTTCATTTTTCATGTGGCAATTCATGTTATGTTGGTATAAATGTGTCTTTATCATATGATATAATCAGAGAAAATATGGATATTAATGATAGTATTTAATCATAAATGGTGGGTATCATACTAATAATCCATATTGGTGATGTATAATATTATTACTATCAAATGAATCAGTTTAGACATTGAATCAGTTTTAGTTTTAATAAAAATAATATTTAAATGTAAGAAAATATTTTTATTCAATGTTTTCAATTTCTATTAAGGTAGACACATTTTTAAATAATGCTTTAGTTTGAATTTACAATCCCCATCTGCATATTTTTACAGATATTTATTGCCGAAAACATCCAGTTTAAAATTGCGCTTAAGTATATGTGATTGCTACTAACTTTAAATTCAGCATCTGCTTAATTTATAATAATAAATCATAATATTTATTTATATATCTATTGAGCGTGTGTTACAGTGAGCACATGTGGTCTGCGGCCTTCACATGTCTGAGCCTCCCTAATCAGAAACTTCTAGAAATAGAAGAACACTTTTCTGCCACACTCGTCAACAGCCCAGTTTCTCAATCAAAAAAAAAGTTATCAAAGGAGACTGCTCAAAATATTTACGTTAATTCCGAGACCCAATTTCAATGTGATGCGATAATGATTACGTCAGAAGGAGGCTTCTAGAACAACATTATATAAATTTTTTTTTCTTCTTTCTTTTGTGCAATGGATGCTCAGCGGAAGTGCTGTAAGAGAAGCCGCACACTCGAGATTGATATCACTTAGTTACCACTCAGTCTGAGGGTGTCAAGGTCACTGGGTGTGTGGGAAATCTTCGTGGGGCTGAAAAGTGGCTTACCAAGACCAATGTCTTTTAAATGTATTTTGCTCTGTTTAAAGCAATGGTTGTTGGATATTTGTAGTGGTTCGGAATCCACTTTAAATCATTAACCTCGGTTTATTATGACTGTTGGGCGTAGTGTTGGCAACCCTACTCCGTAAAAAAAAAAAAAAGAAACCAACATCTCATGTTTCGGAATCTGCCAGCACTCAGAAGGCCCTGGCTGACCATGGGGTGTCCGCCATTGAAGATTAAATGGTAAAATTTTAAAAAAAAAGGGTTAAAATAAAAAAAAGATTTTTTTTTTTATTTGATTTTTCTTAGTTTAAACATCAATTAAAATCTATTAAAATTTAAATCACTTTCAGTATAATTTATAATAAATATATATATATTATACTTTCAGTGTAATTGAACACATTTTTAATACAATGTTTAATTTTATTTCGTAATTATTAACGAATATCACCAATGTCACAAATTTCTTTTGCTTTTTTTTTTTTTAATTTCATACTGATTTGAAAAATTTTTTAAAAGGGTGAAAAAAAAAAAAATTTATTTTACTTTATTCATGTTAAGATTTTTTTTCAAATTGCAAACTGAAATTGCAATTAAATTTAAAATTTAATTGTAGATCAAACTTACAATTAAAGATTTAACAATTTTTACGATTTCATATTTCGCCAAGTTCACTTCATAACATACAGACTATTTTATATTGAAACTTCGACAGAAAATTTCGGAACACTTCGCCAAATGTACATTTCGCAGAAATGTTACTTAATAATTATGTATAAATAGTTCCAATACATATTTTTATATAAATATTTTAGCATTGTTTTTAAGATCTGTTTTTATTTAGAAACAGGGTTAGTTTTCAGAAAGTTCACTTCATTAATACACAGAACTGTTTTATATTAAGACTTCGCCAACCGTCAGAAAATTTCGAAAACATTCGCCAAATGTTCATTTCACAGAAATATTACTTAATAATAATGTATAAATAGTTTCAATACATATATTGCTATAAAGTTTTAGTATTGTTTATAAGGACAGTATTTAGAAACAGTAATAGTTCTCAGGAAGTTCAATTTCACTTGAGATTTCTTAGTGTTATAAGGAAACCAACAGAAATTTTGAACCCTTAACCTTACCAGACTAACAGACTAGTATAGATTTAATGATCTGTTAGTATGACTATAAGATTTAATAATCAGTTAGTATGTCTTTATAAGATTGACTACAAGATTTAATCAATCTGTTAGTATGTACAAGATTTAATAATCTGTTATAAGATTTAATAATCAGTTTTAGTAGTATGACTACAAAGATTTAATAATCTGTTAGTATGAGATTTAATAATTTGTTAGTATGACTATAAGATTTAATAATCTGTTAGTATGACTACAAGATTTAATAATCTGTTAGTATGACTATTTAAGATTTAATAATCTGTTAGTATGACTATAAGATTTAATAATCTGTTAGTATGACTATAAGATTTAATAATCTGTTAGTATGACTATTTAAGTTATTTAATAATCTGTTAGTATGACTATAAGATTTAATAATCTGTTAGTATGACTTTATAAGATTTAATAATAATCTGTTGACAAAATTTAATAATCTGTTGAAAAAACTATCAGTTTTTAAATTAAACAATTAATTGCATTTTATTCAGTTTATATTATTCAAAAAAGGTTTTAGGCATTCCTCAGATAGTCACGTCTATACAGAAAAAGGAAATTAAAGTCAATCATAAACTTAACGAAGAACTTTAATAGTTAAGCTGATATAAAAATGACAACACGCCATCAGCAGATCCTGAACTATTTTCATGGAAACTGTAAGCAAGACTTATCACAAAAGAAGAAAATTATTCTAAAGTAGTAAATTATGTTATTGCTTTCATATTTATTTATTATTATTGCGAAGAATTGGCATTGGTGTTCGCTTTCTGTTTTACTCGCAAAGAAAGTCGCCAATCAATTTCAGATTTAATTATTAATGTATCGCACTTCATAGCATCGCGAATCAATTTCAGATTTAATTATTATTGATGCGAAGAATTGGCATTGATATTCCCTTTCTGTTTAACTGTACTCATAGTATCCCCAAATCAATTTCAGATTAAATTATTAATGTCGCCAATCAATTTTACTGCACTTCATAGATTCAATAATTTAATTATTATGGTGCGAAGAATTGGCGTTGATATTCCCTTTCTTTTAACTGCACTTCATAGTATCACCAAAGAAAGTCGTCAATCAATTTCAGATTTAATTATTAATGGTGCGAAGAATTGGCATTGATATTCCTTTTCTGTTTAACTCGCAATCAATTTCAGATTTAATTATTAATGGTGCCAAAATTGGCAAATATTGCCTTTCTGGATAGTAATGTCAATCAATTTCAGATTTAATTATTAATGGTGCGAAGAATTGACATTCCCTTTCTTTTTAATCACTGCACTTCATTGTATCGCTAAAGAATGTCGTCAATCAATCAATCAATTTCAGATTTAATTATTAATGTTGCGAAGAATTTGCCTTGGCATTCCCTTTTCTTTTAACTGCACTTCATAATATCGCCAAAGAAAGTCGCAATTTCAATTTAAATCGGGTTTGCAATTTAATGAACAAAAAATACCAATAAAACAAATGCTTGACACCCACTACCCATCTAGAACTTTAACCGTGTAATGCATTTGCGTGCAATTTCATCAAATGACGTTGGAAAACGTGTAAATTTAATTCGATTTACACGCCGCTAATAACTCTGTATGGGTGTAATCCCTTTCAACGCATCTTGTTGATTGCATTACGCAACCTTTGAAGATGAACCACGCATCTAATTTGATGTTGCGGCCAGAAATAAATTACTCTTTCAGCAGCTGAGAGCAATTTCGAGGGCTAATTAGATTGGAATTAATTTCGGATCTTTTTTAATTCACTTTAACTGCACTTTTATTCGTGGGTATTTTTTTATCTTAAATAAAGTACTTTTCAAAACGTCCGTAAATTGAAGTAAATAATTTTCCGATATTCAAAATATGTATTTTCCTTTTAAAAAATTATAATAAAAGCTGTTTTATTATGTTTACTTGGTATGAAACTTATTAATTTTAAAGTATTGCAAAAACTAGAAAATTAAATGCGATTTGAAAAAAAACCACTGCTTTAATAGATTGCACAAATTTTATTATGTACTTTCAAAACCATTCAGGGCAGAATGTTTTAAAAAGAACAAAATAATTTACTTTTTTAAATTAAAAAAAATATCTATACAAGAAAAATAATTTTGACGCTTGTTACAGTAAAAACTTATATGAATAATTATTACATAAGAATTATATTAAGAATGATAATATTGTATAATATATATGTTTACTACACTTTTGGACCTAATAGCCGAGACTAATTTCAGCGCTCGAAGTCACAAGTTTCGGTTTCGAGTCCCGGCTTCGGAATATGGGTATGTTTGTAGTGGTTCGGAATCCACTTTTTTCAAGCCACAGGTCGTCTAATATGACTGTTGGGTGTAGTAAATCCTGCCCCATAAAAAGTCAGCGTCAAGGAAATGTCAGTCTTCTACCTGCGGGTAAAAAATCACAACAAAAGCTGTTTTATTATGTTTCGAGTCCCGAAAATGCCATGGAAGTTTGTAGTGGTTCGGAATCCACTTTAAATGCGATTTAAAAAAATTGTAGAGCGTTCGGTGTAGGGCTGAAAAGTCTATCCCAGTCAGCGCCAAAACCATTCAGTCTTCTACCTGAATGTGCTAAAAACAACAAAATGCCTCCCCTCCTTTCGAGTCCCGACAATGCCATGGAAGTTTGTGACGTTCGAATCCACTAAAATAGGCTCTAATATAATTGTTAGCTTTCGGTGTAGGGCTGAAATATTGTCTATCCCAGTCATTTGGAGCCAAGTCAGTCTTCTACCTGCGGGTGCTCCATCACAACAGAAGCTGCCTCCCTCCTTTCGAGTCCCGACAATGCCATGGAAGTTTGTAGTGGTTCGGAATCCACTTTAAGCCATAGGCTCTAATATAATTGTAGAGCTGTTCGGTGTAGGGCTGAAAAGTCTATCCCAGTCAGCGCCAAGGAGCCAAGGCAGACTTCTACCTACGGGTGCATCACAACAGAAGCTGCCCCTTTTCTTTCTTCCATAAGACCACACGGATTCTTGGACTTGGTCTAGATGTTGCTGTCTACCAAGTGGGATAAGAAACAACAACGATATAATTTTTTTAATTTTTCTCACAAAGCAAGATCTACATAAACCCTTTTTTTTTTTTTTTTTTTGTCAGGACATTTGAAAATTTTTATAATTTAAATTTGTAAGGAAATAATCTCTACAACATACTTTACTATATAGGTTTATGTAGGTTTTTATTATCTATTAATTAATTGTTAATCTTAAATTATTGTTTCTTTTCATAGAAAATTAAAAATTTAATAACGTGTAAACTGTAGTTTAATATTTTAATCAAAGAAAAGCTTTTTATACTAAAGTATGGCATTAATTATTTTTATTTGAATTATGCATAAAAAGATATGTTTATGTGACTTTAAAGCCAGTTTATTACATTTTGTTTGGCATCCTTAAATATATTTTTTATCTACAAAAAGCAAGACAATTTTGTGTACTTGATTACAAAATAAGGAGGGACGACCTAATTTAGTATAGACGTACATGGTGAAGTTTCTACTTTATCCTAATAATCTATGACTTTTTTAATAAATTTATCTGAAGACAATTTTTTCTAATTATTTAAGGGGAAAGAATCATCAAAATATCGTAATTGTAAGTTGTTATTGCTTGGGCCTGAATGGCCGAGTGGCTAGCGCTCTGGCGCTCGGTGCCATGCGTGTTTGTAGTGGTTCGGAATCCATTTTAAACCGTAGGTTCCGGTCCCTAACAGGATCGTAAAGCGTTGCGGGGGCATTGTTAATCCGCGTCCGTGGCTTATCTTCAAGTTACACGCGCCCCCTGGGTAATGCAAAATGAGTAACGTCTGTGCAGCGCTTGCCTTAAGGCATCCAAGACCAACCTGCCTAAGTGTTTTCCAGCTGCATTAGAAAGAAGAAAAAAAAAAAAACTTTACTATATTAACAAATTAAAGACCTTACAGCAATAACAAATTAACCTTACAATAAAATATTATCATATCTAACCTACGACAACAAACTCTCTTTTCTTATTGAGGTTCTCTTTCTATAAATTACTCCCCAACAGACTTTCTTCAATAAAAGTAATTTTAACAACAAATTTAATTCATGCATTTACGTCTTTGTCCCGGAAGACGATAAGCCCATTTCAACATTCGTACATTCGAAAAATAACAGCAACAGAAAACTATAACTTTTCACCTTTTTTTTTTTAATGTTTCAAAAATACTTGGAAAATATTAATACAAATTTATCACACATTAAACACAAATGCCTTTAAGGTATTAAAAGTACTTTAAATCTCTTTCAAAATATATTCATGTTATTATATGTTCTTTCTGTGTATCTTTCAAAATACTTTACTTTTCATAAAAAAAATTCTCACTCGCTTTTATTTTTGAAATGCAATAAAACTCGAAAAATGGAAATTAGAAGATATTGTTATGGAAAAAATTACTATTTCTCGGCTTTCATGTTAGGAAAAACAATTCACAAAAAAATGTTTCAAAGAAATGGTATGTTGTCGAATTTGATAATAAAAAAAAACCTTGGCGACTTGTCGTTTTTTTGATAAACAATATTTTAAATTACATAAAAAAAGTTTGCACAGATGAAAAAACACATTGCATGAATTTCTTATGTAGTATTCATAGAATAAAATCAGATTTAATATCAGATAAAACGTCTCTATCTCAAACATAAAGAAATTCGTAAATAGGAATTTCTTGTTATTATCGGAAATTCGTAGAAAAGGCCGATAAATGTGTGCAAACATTTCATCAACAAGTGAACTTTTATTAACATTACAAAGCATTTATTTAAATAATATCAAATAAAAATAACATTAAATAAATTGATAAAACTGCTATAAACTATTACGTGAAATGTTAAAAGTCTATACTAAAACGGTTTTACTTGTCTTTTATATGGTTTGCATTTATAAAACGTATTACATAAATTTCTATGTTTATCAGCAATAAAGTAATGTTTTCAAAAATGTATAAAAAAAATTTATATGTATTTCAAATACATATTATATATATTTTTCAAAAGCCAAGCATTTTGACTTAGGTGATTCAACACCTATAAATACACAGTCCAGTTACATTAATGTGACCACCACCTACTTTCGACGTCAACGTGAAATAACCAATCACAAAAGGCAGGTGGAAGCACATTGCAGTGGAGTGTATATAAAGAATTCGACTTAATACTACTTAAATACCACTTGATCCACATTTCACACTCATAAATCCAGAATATACAAGAGTGTATATTCTGGCTTTTGACTAGTGGTCACATTAATGTGACTGGATTGTATGTATAACAACTTCAGCATTGCCATGAGAGAGGTGCAACCCCCAGAGGAGTCAACTAAAATTAACAACTTATATTTTGACACCGCAATTTACAACACCTCCAGGTTAGGGGTATTGTAACTGAATGAATCCAAAGCTTCTTCCTTGAGCTCAGCTGAAGAATTTTTTCTGCATATAGGTTTATAGTGCCCAAATCTAGCATAGATAAGAGAACTTTCGGTTCAACGTCACTTTTTCCAAACAAACTGCTCGAGTTTAAAAACATAATGCACTACAGACTACCAATTCCGATCTGTATATCTTATACCTGTTTGTATATAACTTTTCTATACGTGTATAACCTATATTTTATCTATCGCAATTTCAATCAAATAACCCCTCATTCATTGACACTACGTTAACCTTTCACTTCATTTTGGATCTCAGAAGAAAGACTAAAAGACTCAGACTAACAGATGGTAAAGATGGTCAAAACAAAATCCATCTTTAACTGGACAGCATTCTTTATCTTTCTAAATCTCAAGATCACCTTCACTTAACTTTTCCACCTCCAAATCTCAGGATGCGTCAGAAAAGGGGAGTATTTGTTGTGGGACTATTATTATGCCCACATACCAACCTTCCTCCTGTTGTCAAATAAAAGTATTTTATTAAAATCTTTGTTAAAAAGGTTAGCCTGTGTAATAGTTCGTAATTTCTTGTGCTTCATTGCACATTGTTAATAGGTTATGCCCTATTAACAACATCATCATGCTGCCAAAATAAAGTCGTGTGACTAAAAAAATCCTTATTAAAAATACTTAGCTTGTGCAATAATACATGAATTATTTAGATTCGTCCCACATTGGGACATGTTATGCTCCATGCATCAACATCCCTTATGCTGTCAAATAAAGTCATGTGACTAAAATCCTTATTAAAAATACTTAGCTTGAGCAATAGTACATGAATTATTTAGATTCGTCCCACATTGGGACATTTTATGCTCCATGCATCAACATCCCTCATGCTGTCAAATAAAGTCATGTGACTAAAATCCTTATTAAAAATACTTAGCTTAATAGTACATGAATTATTTAGATTCGTCCCACTTTGGGACATGTTATGCTCCATGCATCAACATCCTCATGCTGTCGAATAAAGTCATGTGACTAAAATCCTTATTAAAAATACTTAGCTTGTGCAATAGTACATGAATTATTTAGATTCGTCACACATTGGGACATTTTTATGCTCATGCATCAACATCCCTCATGCTGTCGAATAAAGTCATGTGACTAAAATCCTTATTAAAAATACTTAGCTTGAGCAATAGTACATGAATTATTTAGATTCGTCCCACATTGGGACATGTTATGCTCCATGCATCAACATCCCTCATGCTGTCAAATAAAGTCATGTGACTAAAATCCTTATTAAAAATATTTAGCTTGTGCAATAGTTCATGAATTATTTAGATTCGTCACACATTGGGGACATGTTATGCCCCATGCATCAACATCCTCATGCTGTCAAATAAAGTCATGTAATTAAAATCCTTATTAAAAATATTTAGCTTGTGCAATAGTTCATGAATTATTTAGATTCGTCCCATTGGGACATTTTATGCTCCATGCATCAACATCCCTCATGCTGTCGAATAAAGTCATGTGACTAAAATCCTTATTAAAAATACTTAGCTTGAGCAATAGTACATGAATTATTTAGATTCGTCCCACATTGGGACATGTTATGCTCCATGCATCAACATCCCTCATGCTGTCGAATAAAGTCATGTGACTAAAATCCTTATTAAAAATATTTAGCTTGTGCAATAGTTCATGAATTATTTAGATTCGTCACACATTGACATGTTATGCCCCATGCATCAACATCTCTCATGCTGTCAAAATAAAGTCATGTAATTAAAATCCTTATTAAAAATATTTAGCTTGTGCAATAGTTCATGAATTATTTAGATTCGTCACACATTGGGACAGGTTATGCCCCATGCATCAACATCTCTCATGCTGTCAAATAAAGTCATGTAATTAAAATCCTTTATTAAAAATATTTAGCTTGTGCAATAGTTCATGAATTATTTAGATTCGTCACTCATTGGGACATGTTATGCCCCATGCATCAATATCCCTCATGCTGTCATGTCATGTAATTAAAATCCTTATTAAAAATATTTAGTCTGTGCAATAATTCATGAATTCTTCTGCTTTTTGCACTTCATTTCACTCATTGCGGCACAGTTTGCCGCAATGAGTGAAATGCAGTTTCTTAGGCATTGTTTGAACCCCAAACCCCTTTGAGTCGTAGTGCTTAATTTGATTATCAAATATTTTTATAGACCTCAGAATAGATTACAATAATATATTCTCAGGTCTCAGAAAGATATTTTACGTGGTCACCATTTGTTCCCCAAAAGAGAAAAAAAAAAGAATCTGCAGTAAATAGTTAATATTGTTCATGCGTAGATCATTTTTCATCTTCTGCCTCAGCGAATGTATTGCTAATCAATGGATAATTTATAATTCAGTCTTATCTGTTCTCATGCTTAGTGCATTTGCTAAAGATTTAATACTGACAGTCAGCGCATTTAGAATCATCACCTTCAGCTACCAGATTTCGGAAGACATCAGCAACAGAGCATTTGGTGTGTGTATCACTGGTACAGGTTAAGCTAAGTACATTGTCAAATATAAACATTTGATTGAAATCTCACTAAAACTATTAAGCCTATGTAATGGTAACCACATCAGAAATATTTTCAAAAAATTTTTAAAGATTTGTGCAAAATTCTTTTATTCAATTCCTTCTATTAGCTCACACTCTCCTATATATATCTTGTTCAAATTTTCAATCGTCATAAAATAATTTTGATTCCTCCACTCAAGTTCAAATACATTTTTTTAACTTGTAGTGGATGGCATTTGATGTTGATACAGTTTTTTCAAATATTAATTCATTGATTAAATTTAATTAATTAATTTTAGTTTTTTTTAGATTTAAGTTGCATGTATCTACAAATAGATGGCGCCAGATAAACTTAAAAAAAAAAAATGAAGGAAAATTATTTATAAAGAACTTTCTGCCATATAGTGAAAAGAAAAGTAGAATTGACTTTAATTTTTATATATATATATACTTATTTGTTATCGATAAGCAAAGACATTAATGTGATTCGTTTCACAGATGGTATCACTGAACACAAGCCGTGGCACTGTAAGCCTATATTTGCCATTTTCTTAAAGTGAATTTCGAAACATTTCACCCGCTTTTGTATACTGATCGAATTTTGAATTCATAAGAGTCAAAATATTGTTGTTGAAAATTTTTTAATATCCTGATCTCTGGAAGGTATTTTGAGTGTGTACTATTTTTTCATGAAGAAACAAGTATAAATGAGCAGAAAATGCTTAAAAGATTAGTCCTTTTTTTTTATTTACAAACAATCATAAACAATCATAAAAATTAATCAGATCGATGAATATTTTTAGCTATTCATTCGCAAAAACAATTCCATATCGATTCACCGATTGGCTGCTTCAAATCTTCCGCGTCGCCACAGCAGCTGACAGACAGAAGTAATAATCCTCCGCGGTGCTTGATCCAGGTGCATTACCTCACCAGTGATTTGCTGCACCGGAATAAAGCCGCCGGGATTTTCAGAATTGTAATTGAAAAAGGAGGCGCACCCTTGCAGCAAGCAGCACAGAGGGCCCAACAAACAAAAAAAAAAAAAACGAACTTAGTTCCGGAATAACGTAACTTCTGTCTAATTCTTTTTTTATCCTGCGTTTTAAACTCAGTTCGCTTTATTTCAAGAATTTATTACAAACATAATACGTTGAGGGAAAGTCACTGTTGAATTGAATTCGTAAAGAATGGTAAAAAAAATCGAAACTTTATTTGTCTGTGTTTATATTCTGAAAATAAAAGACCTTTATATTAATAATTTAATTAATGCTGGAAAAATATTAAATGTTTACCATTTCGTCGACAGTCTTGAACCCATGGATTATATAGCATGTTCAAACACACAGATTTGTGTTTGAAAAGTTGCAAGCAAATGGAAAGGGATATGTGTGTGTAAGCCAGGGATCACCTCAATAAATACATAAAACAGAAAGTCCTTTCATTCAGGTTGATAAAATGGGGGAGGGAATATGAGCTGAGGACACAGTATGGTTGCAGTGTAGCACAGTAGTTGCTGTGTATAATTGCAACATATCATTCATGGGTTATACTGAATTTGCTACATAACTGTGACTCTGCAACATAAAAACCATAAAACATACTTTCACTCAATTAATATTATTACTGTTTTTTAGAATTAACTGTATAATGAAAAATTCTGAAGGGATTCTCTCGTTATTTTCATGCTAAACAATCTAAAAAGTAATGCTAATTCCCGAGTCTTTTCAATTTTATTCCTCGAACAGATCGCCAATATTGCCAAATGTGTCGCCAAAAATATCATTTTTTTTATATTCTCGCCAATTTAAAAAAAAATACCATTTATATTCTCAGTTCATTCGGCGTGTTTTTACAAAAACTATTTTAAAATAAACAATTTGCTATAAATGTGTATCAATACAGTTGCAGCATATCATTCATGGGTTGTACTGAATCTGTTATATAGCAGTCGTTCTACTACATAATAGCCATAAAACATACCTTCACTCAATTCTCTATTAATACTACTGTTGTAAGAACATTTCATAGAATTAACTAAATAATTATAATGAAAGAATTCCTCTGGTTATTCTCATGCTAAATAACCTAAAATTCTCTTGTTAAATAACGTAAAAATCTCATGCTAAATAAACAAAAATCTCATGCTAAATAACCTAAAAATCTCATGTTAATTCAAGTCTAAAGTGTAGAGTCTTTTCAAGTATATTCGTTAAATAGATCGCCAACATTGCTAAAATGTGTCGCCAAAAATACCAACTTTCCTTTTTTTATTTTTTATTCTCGTTCCATAGGCGTATTTTTGCGAAAACTTTATGTAAAAATAAACAATTTAGTCTATAAATAATTCTTGACATAAATTAATTATTAGTACAAATTTATTAAATATAACCAACGTTACATTATATTAACGTTACAATATATTGAATATATGATATAAATAACGCATTCAATTTCGTAGAAATATTTCAGTTTCTTTTTTACTGCCAACATTTCAAGAGAATAATTACAAGTCAGTCAACAAATTAAATTACCCTCACCTTGCACGTAAACTAATTATGGATGGTCAAACAGCTGTTCTTATTAGCATGCATGTTGCCGCCATTACACACCGAAATATTGAATTAAACAAAGGCATATCTCGTGAAAGAAAAACGAACAAAAGCTGTCGTTCCTCACAAAAAAGTTTCTCGCTTTAATGACTCGAAATTTAATTAGCGCCACCCCGCCAAAGTTGGAATACTCGAGTGCTCACCTATTTGTGGAATCAGCCATTGATAAAACCACTCCAGGGTATCGCTACTCCTTTTTAACTTTTGATGGCGACGTTCTTTTTTTTTTTTTTCAAACAATTTGGAAATTCCAGAGAGACCCATGAAAGTGACTGTTTAATTACTGTATTGTGATCGATTGAACAAGCGATTCTGAATGGCGAACAGAAGGAAACTCGGGGTTATTCTTTTTTACCATCAGAAAGAGAGCGTTCTTTTCAGTGAGGCAAAGTACAATGTCTCGAACAGAGATTGCAGTGAGTAATTGAATGTATATTCTGTGAATGGCTGTATCGGATAGGACAGATTGCAAAAGCATTGGATTAAGACTAACCCTGAGTATCGTAGATTAGGCTCGTTAACTAAAAATCTCTAAAAATACTTTACAGATCTTATTTTATTAAAAATATTTTTGTTTTTTAAGTTCCAGCAGTTTTTTAATTTTATATTATATGCGAATAATTGTTGTAAATAATAAAAATAATTGTTTTATTTCGTTTCTTGCTACAAAGATATTAGTAACTTAAAAATGATCAATGTCTATTTACTAATTTAAAATGAATATCAGACTGGAATTAATTTTCCAACCTTAAAATGTTGTAGTACTCTTGCTATACGTTTGGTTTGCCTCTCTATGGTGTTACGGCTCTACGGCGTTTGTTTTGTCGCTGCGGTGGTATGGTCACTTTTTGGACATTTCTCTCTTATTAAACTGGAGACTTACATATCGCCAACGTTGCCAAACGTGTCGCCAAAATACCTGGCTGCCATTTAGGCGTGCATAAAAAAAAAAATCTTTTATGTTAAATGAACAATTTAGTCTATTAATAATTCTTGAAATAAATTCATTATTAGTACAAATTTATTAAATATAATCAATTATTCACACGTATACAAAAATAAAGTTACATTATATACAATATAGAAATATATAAATAATGCAATACAATTTCGTAGAAATATTTCAGTTTCCTTATTTACTGCTACCATTTCAAGAGAATAATTACAAGTCAGTCAATAAATTAAATTATCCTCACCTAGTACGTAAACTAATTATGGATGGTCAACTGTTTAACGTATACTGTTTAATTACTGTATTGTGATGGATAGAACCAGCGATTCTGAATGGCGAACAGAAGGAAACTTGGGTTATTCTTTTACCATCGGAAAGGGAACGTTCTTTTTCAGAGGTAACGTAGTGTCTCGAACAGAGAATGCAGTGGAGTAATTGAATGTATATTCTGTGAATGGCTGTAATTGTTAGGGCAGATTGCACGCATTGGAATAAGACTAACCCTGAGTATCGTAGATTCGATTGTTAACGAAAAATACTTTAAAATCGTATTTGATTAGAAATTTTTTTTTTGTTTTTTTTAAGTTCTAACAGTTTTTTAATTTTATATTAAATGCGAATAATTGTTGTAAATAATAATAAAAATAATTATTGTATTTTATTTCTTTTTGTTACAAAGATATTACTAACTTAAAATTGATCAATGTCTATTTACTAATTTTAAATGAATAACAGACTGGAATAAATTTTCCAATCTAAATATGTTGTAGTGGCTCATGCTATGCGTTTGGTTTTTCGCTCTACTGGTTTGGCGCTGCGGTGGTATGGTCACTTTTTGTGTATTTCTCTCTAATTAAACTGGGACCTAAACAGATCGCCAACGTTGCCAAACGTATCGCCAAAAATACCAACTTGCTTTTTTTAAATACTCTCGCTGCATTCGGCGTATTTTTAAAAAAACCTTTATGTTAAAATAAACAATTTAATCTATAACAATTCTTGAGATAAATTAATTATTAGTACAAATTTATTAAATATAACCAATTATTTACATGTATATAAAAATAAAGTTACACGTGCAACGTATATAAAATATATGATATAAATAACGCATTCCAATTTCGTAGAAATATTTCAGTTTCTTTTAACTGCTAACATTTCAAGAGAATAATTACAAGCCAGTCAACAAATTAAATTATCCTCACCTAGCACGTAAACAAATTATGGATGGTCAAACAGCTGTTCTTATTAGCATGCATGTTGCCGCCATTACACCGAAATATTGAATTAAACAAAGGAATATCTCGTTAAAGAAAACGAACAAAAGCTGCTGTTTTCCTCACAAAAAGTTTCTCGCTTTAATGACTCGAAATTTAATTAGCGCCACCCCGCCAAAGTTGGAATACTCGAGTGCTCACCTATTTGTGGAATCAGCCATTGATAAAAACCACTCCAGGGTATCGCTACCCTTTTAACTTTTGATGGCGGCGTTCTTTTTTTTTTTCGAACAATTTGGAAATTCCGGAGAACCCAATGAAACTGACTGTTTAATTACTGCATTGTGATCGATTGAACAAGCGATTCTGAATGGCTAACAGAAGGAAACTTGGGTTATTCTTTTACCATCAGAAAGAGAACGTTCTTTTCAGTGAGGTAACGTAATGTCTCGAACAGAGAATGCAGTGAGTAATTGAATGTATATTCTGTGAATGACTATGTCGGTTAGGGCAGACTGCAAGAATCGTATTAAGACCAACCCTAAACAGCGAGACTTTTGAGAAAGATAAAATTGTTTGTATGAAATTTTTAAATTAAAACTGGACAACACTTTCTTCTTACAAATTTATTGGTAAATATAATAACATAATAAATGTCCAGAAATAATTGTTGTATTTTGTTTCTTGTTACAAAGATATTAGTAACTTCAAACTGATCAATGTTCAAAAAATACTTATTTTATTTAAATTCTCATTATAAATTTATTTATAAACATTTATAATACATTAGTATATGTAGGTTATAAATAGGATGTTAAAAATTCATTTATAAATTCGCTTTTATTTTTTTTCCAGAACATCAAATGAGAAATAAGACTTTAAACTTTTAAGTTCTTTTAGTTTTTTAAAGATACTTAAAAAAACTAAAAAGAATCTTTAAAAACTAAAAACTACTGATTAATCAAAGTTATTAAAAAGAAAATATTAATCAAATCTCAATCAAAGCAAATATTAATCAAATTTTAACTCTACTATTTTTCTTCTTATATTTCTTCGTTGCGAATAGCTGTTCTTCTCAAATAAAAACTTTTCAATTTAGAATGCCGTTAATTTTCGTTTCTATCCAATTTCAGCTTCCCATTTGCATAAAAAGCTTTCTTCGCAATTACTAGAATTTTATTTAAATTCTTCAGAAATATACGTGCATAAATAATTTTAATAATTAATAAGTTACAATTATCATAATTATTATTATATATAAAAGTATTAAAAAAATATGCTTTATCTCACAATAACATAAAAAAATGTTCAACGACAAATAAAAATATATTTTTTAAGAAAATTATTAGAAATAACTTTAAAAATCAGAAAAATTAACAAAGAATTTAAATTTTTATTAGAAGTAAATATTTAATAGTTCAGATTAGACCACAAATGCACACTACGTCTACCACAGATTGAAACAGCCTGAGGTAAAATCTGTCGGCAAACTTCAAAAAGAAAAATTGAACTGCTATATAGATTATCTTTCAGATTAGAATCATTAATATAAACATTCTTTCTGAAATGTATCTTCTAAAGATAGTTTAGTTGCTCCCCCTGAGATGTAAGGATATAAACATATCAGATTATGAAACTTTAACTTTCTGCTACTAAAAGAAAATTCTCTGTCAATGAGAAATATTTCACACTTCCACTACATAAACTCGCCAAACAACTTAAAAGTTCGCCAATTTCTTTCATTTCATCAAATGAAACTCATACGAAGAACGCCTTAAAAAGTGGGTGTTAACAACCTTGTTAAATGCGTACAAATCAAAATATTGATGAATTTACTAACTAAAATGGAATATTATGATTCAGCTAGTTAGTAAATATTATGATTAGCTAGTTAGTAAATACCATTATTCAATTAGTTAGAAGATATCATGATTCAGTTATTAGATATCATAATTCAGTTAGTTATAAATATCATGATTCCAGTTGGTTCAGTTAGTAGATATCATAATTCAGTTAGTAAATGTTAGTTATTTAGTATGAATTTACTAACTAATTGAAATGAATTCACTAATTTTTCAAATGCTTTTGATCATCCCACGAATTTAAAATGCCAATTCTGAACAATTAAGACTTAAAAAAAAGTTATCTGAAGTTGTCCTTGAGCGAAAAACAATACTTTACAGAGTACTTTTTTCATCATCATTATCATTCATCGGAGTTGAATGATGGGGTGATGGAAAATTATGTATTGTTTAATCTATTGTTTCGTTAATGATGCTAATCTGAAACAATAGATTAAACAAAATGATGGGAGGTAATGAGCAAAATACGCTGATTTTATCAACGTCGCACTAAAGAGTTTTTATTTGATGAGGGTATCTGATTGCAAAAACAAATTTATATTATACACAAAAGTGCCTTTATTGGTAATGCTGGAAAATTAACTTTATATAAATAAATGTAAAATTCTGTAAATTCATAATCAATAATGTCAAAAATTAAATAATAATGAAATTATGTACATATTTAATGAAAAAATTAAAATTTTTATTCGTCTTGCTTGACGAAGGCCTGCTCTAATATGCCAACAAATTAGTTCAAATTACAAAAATTACCAGATACATAACGCAAATGTATTTAATGTCACTATTAGCAGCACAATGATTCCCTCATGTTGCAAGTAACTCCTCCAAATTACCCTCAATTACTCTTATATAACACTCTCTGCAACCATACATCGGTATTCATATTTTACCATTAAAAAGCAGAGCCTACGCCACATATCCATTTCATGCAGTGTCCTAAGGCATGTATGCACGAATCAATTTCTGATGGCGGGGTATTATATTATAAGTCTGTCCGGTATCTATCTATGTGTGTGCTCACGTTATCCCAATAGGATGCGTCGTAGATCCTTTCCACATGCGTTGGGTAGACGGTGCTGGTGACGTCATAGGGGAGAGTGTTGTGCTTCCTGCCTGCAGCCAGTGAGCAGAGGGAAATCGGATTGGAAGCGATGGGAAATCAGGGCTGCTTTATCTAATAGCACCCACTCAGGCCTTGTTAAGAGAGAGGATCGGGTTTCGAGTGCGTCGCTGCTGCTACCCTTGGCACAGATAAGGGATTCGAATCAGTGAATGCATTCGAATCAATATTTTAAAGATCCGTACCTAAATACAGTGTAGCTGTACTATTAAATGGGTATTCAAAATGCAAAGGAATGGTGTGGGCATTACATCAGTTCATTTGAGTCTCAATAACACCACAGAATGAAATACAATACATGCATGACAGATGTACTCAGATTTTAATTTGTAATACATTTTAGCCATATGCAGCACATTTTTGACATAGAGCCACTGATCCTCAAAAATTAATAATAAAAAATTAACTCACTCTAAAACACAGATCAAACAAAAATAGTTCTTTTGCAGATGTTTAATATCAAATAATAGTTAACAAATTAAATACCAAAAAATGTCTCACAATAGATTCGTATTAACAAGAAGTATTAGGTTGGTGTAAAATTTTGATGTTCGATTTGCCATGATAGAGTAGTTGGCTTGTTGTGGGTGCATAGAATATATAAATTTAAAAATTATATTTATGAAATAATATATAAATAAATGATAAAATTCATGCATGGTTTTCCTTCATGTTCCGGAAAACTTTTTCTGACAGAACAAAAATATTCAAAATGATATGTACCAAAACGCTGTCAATCGATTGTTGTTGTATGGAGAAAAAAAATCAATCAATCACAGAACGAGAGCCTAAAACATTTTGAGACTATATAAATCTCATTTATGAAAGCAGTAACTGCAATGGATACCATCAGCAGATTTCCTAATGGTACATTCGAGTCATTGACATATGCTTGTTATGATCCTATACAGTCCTCGTTTTCTAAAAAACAGCGACTGCAATGGACACCAATCAGTGGATCCCTGCTGTATCTTCCTAAAAGTTCATTTGAGACATTGGCATATGCTGTTGCAAACCCATAAAGTATCATTTTCGAAAAGCAGTGGCTGCAATAGACACCATCAACGACTCTCTCTTATACCTTCCCCTAACGGTACATTTGAGACAATAGAGAGTTTTTGCATACCGTATTTTGGACGTCGTTAGCTTTTTTCTCTCTAGCGCATGCTCATAGAAAAGTTAAGCTGCGATTTGCATGCGCACTTCCTATGAGCATGCGCGCTCTAGGGCGAAAAGCTAACGGACGTCCAAATACGGTATGCAAAAACTCTCATTGACATACGCTGCGCTGTTATGATCCTATAATGCCTCGTTTCTGAAAGCAGTGACTGCAATAAACACCATCAGTGGGATTCCTTCCTATACCTTCTTGCCCACATTTGGGCTACTAATCGCACAAATTCATACTACAATCTGTTATTCCCATGTAAAATTAAAAAGAAACATTACAGATAATAAAAAAACATGTAATCTTCTCATTTCGATAAGATATTATTTAAATATTAATTATTCAATATTTTTCATCGAATGCAAAGAAATCGAGTCATTTCCTTCAATGAAAATAAACATCAAAAGAAAATGAAATCTGCCTTAATTTCAGCCATTTTTTAAAAAGTTGCAGATCATTGCTTCTTCAACTGATAAGTGATAGCAGAATCATCCTCAGAATGGAATAGAAGTTTTTGCAGAGGGAAAAAATGATATAAAAGAAAGAGAGGCGTTTTATAGAGTCAATTCCGATTTTATCTCATCACATAAACTTCATTCTCAGGAAGAAGTCAAACAAGTTTTTATCATCATCGACCATATGAAATTTTACATGAAATCATATATTTTGCCTTTTTATTGAAGAGACTGTCGTAATTCTCATGAAACACATATCGTTTTCTCTCACTTTTTCTGTTATATTAGTTTAAAGATAAATACCAAAAAATTTTACACTTTAAAGCATTATTATTTTAAAATTTATTTATAAATTAGGAATTTATTATTATAATATTTAATATTAAGATATTAAGATTATTCAAAAAAGAATTTACCATCTAAAACCTGTAATTATAAAAAGAGTTTGGCATTATATTTAGAAAGTTGAAAAAAAACATACTGGTTCATTTATTAATGATTACTTCGGCGACTTTTTTTGGCGATATTATAAATTGGCGTTAAATAGAAATGTTAATCAACACACTCAATAGAAATGTCAAAATGATAAGAAATGGTATTTATTATCGTCAAAATAGTTCGTTTTCTAAAATATACTTACAAAATCTTGATCATTTAAAAATATGATAGCCTTTTTTTTATTCTTGTATATTAGTTCAAAGCCCTTATTATTTCGTATAAGGAATTTTTTCGAAAAGCATTTAACCATCTAAAACATATCGGGCATTTATACAAAAAAATTCCATCATATTTAGAAAGTTTAAAATAAGCATACTGGTTCATTATTAAAGATTACTTGGCGACTTTTGGCGTAAAATTATAAATTGGCGTTAAATAGAAATGTTAATCTACACTCTTCACATCAATGAAAAAATGTCAAAATGGTGTTTATTATCGTCAAAATAGTTCGTTTTCTAAAATACGCTTACAAAATCTTGGTCAATAAACAATATGATAGCCCTTTTTTTTTTATATATAGTTTAAAGATAAAATACCAAAAATTTTACAATTTAAGACATTATTATTCCTTATAAGATATTTTCAAAAAGAATTAGCCATCTAAACCTGTAATTATACAAAAAGTTTCCCATTATGTTTAGAAAGTTTAAAATAAACAAACTGGTTCATCATTAACGATCACTTGGCTACATTTTTTGACGATATTATAAATTGTAAAAATAGAAAGACGCCAATGAAAAATATCAAAATGGTAAGAGATGGTGTTTATTATCGTCAAAAATAGTTCGTTTCCTTGAATATATAGAACCTTGCTCACTTCTAACAATGCTTTTCCAACTTTCTGTTTTGTCAAAAATAAAGATGCGTCAATTTTTACTTAGAGGGAAGCATATTTTTCACTTTACTGGAGCTAAATTTTTGTAATATTTGTCGCCTATTAAATTCAGTAGTGTAATAATTTTATCCGAATATTTTTAAAGAAACAAAAGGGAAAATAAAGGTAACAAATGGTTGTAAATTAGAAATGATTGTACGATAAATTTCTATCCCCCAAAAATCATGAAACACAGCTATGTTAATAGCTAAACAAATCTAAAAGTCACCAAATAAATTCGCCAAGAAGTCAATTCATTGCAAAAGTTATAATGTATAAGTAACAAAATCGAAATTCATTAAAAAATATTTCATTTCATTTATATATTTAAACTTTAGTGGATAATAAATTCTTTCTAAAGTTTAGAATTTTTTATTCAAATTCTTTTCTTTAAACAAAAGAATTTAGATTTCTTTTCTTTTTCTGTAATCTAGCATTCTTTTTTTAGAATACTAAATTCCTGAATTCTTTATAAATATCTGTCTACATTCCATTCTTCCTAATTAAAAATATGAATCGGTTACATCATATTAAAACATTTGATTTCGTTATTTACGTGCATCTTAAGGTTTTTCTTTTTAATTGCTTTAATTGCATTCTATTAAACATAAATATATAAGTAAGATATTCTCTATGGGTATTCTAATCATTCTTGGATAGAAAAAGTAAAATTTAAATATCTGCATATATATATATAATTTTCTATATTAAAGGATTCTATATTATTATTATAGTATGCCCTTCTAATACTTAGTATCAAAAATGTGAACATACTCTACATTAAAACTGTCCTAATAAACAATAGTCCAACAAAGACATTTCAACAAATGTAGGGCAGTATGATATTCTAAGATTACCAAGCCATAAAAAAAAGTGGAAGGATTTAAATTGCAAGATAATAGCTGTCTGTGTGGTGCGGTTTTCTGGAACAGCTGGGACTGTTGAGCAATTCTTGAGATGACCTTCCGGTGTGACTTTCTAATGATAAATGATTCCCGGGTGGCTGTCAGGCATTCGCTGGAGCAACGCACGGACAATGTGACCACAAGTCTGGAAGGGGACGATGAGTGACGGGTGCTGGTGTGCGGAAGAACGAGCTTTACAGGATAATTAACACCCCCACCTTTTCGCTGCTGCTGTAGCAAGTGGAATTTAATGAAAGTGAACAGCTACTGGGTGGCACACAATAAAAGTGTACTTTGCGTTTCTGTATCTAACGCGACATTTCTCGAACTGTGTTCTGTGGAAATTGAATCAATGTTTCATAGTATATAGGTATGGTTTCCGTAGGTTAGGACACGCATAGATCTTTGGGAATTTAGGGAAAAATATGCATGAAATTTATCACAGATAAAATGTTTTTACTTTTATTTACCATACATTGTTACAGTAAAATTTTTAAAAAAATAATTTAAAAACACTGATGTTTAATCTAGAAAATTGTTTGTTTTACTTATTGTATTGCCTAAAATTGTCACTCTTTGAAGATGAAATCGAATGTACGAGCTCACATATAAATTACAATTTCCTCACTTTGGAAGAATGTAAAATTGAAATAGAAGCAACTCTGTAAACATAAAAGATTAATTGAGAATACATGGTGGATACATTTTCACGTGGCCAGTACTTTTAAAAGTCAAAATCTATAAGATGGACCTTATTCTGATCATTTTTAAACAATACACTGTTTCTGTATGGTAAGAAACACTAAAATTAGAAATTATATAATTATCTAACAAGCGATATTCTATATAACTATCACTCGATGCCAGAGGTTTCGGATTTGAGTCTCAACGGTGGCATGGATGTTTGTAGTGATTCGGAATAAACTTTAAACCTTAGGTCCCGGACTAATATGACTATTGGACGTAGGGCTGACAACCCTACCCCGTAAAAAGTATTTCGGAATCTGCCAGTAGGCGGACAGCCATGGTCCAACATGAACTGTAGTGTCAGAGAGTTAGTTCAATAGAATTATTCAAAAAATAGTAGACTTTTAAATTATTATATTACGTGGTCGTTCTGTTGTTGTTGACATGCATAAAAGTAGCATAATAAATATATATACATATATAGTTGACATGCATAATATATATATATTATAATATTTATGTTAAAATTGTAAAAAGTTTTACTAGATCTGTTTAATTTGTAATATTTTTTTTTTCTAGATTAAAATTTTTCTACATATGTTTTTCTAATATGTAATATCAAAACACGAAACCATTCTACACTAAAATTATCATAATAAACTATAGT
The DNA here is from genome assembly GCA_021605095.1 of Caerostris extrusa. Classification (NCBI taxonomy): domain Eukaryota; kingdom Metazoa; phylum Arthropoda; class Arachnida; order Araneae; family Araneidae; genus Caerostris; species Caerostris extrusa. The sequence continues at coordinate 65,169 of BPLR01007001.1, read as the reverse complement.
CCAACAAAGACATTTCAACAAATGTAGGGCAGTATGATATTCTAAGATTACCAAGCCATGAAAAAAAAAAGAAGTGGTAGCATTTAAATTGCAAGATAATAGCTGTCTGTGTGGTGCGACTTTCTGGAACAGCTGGGGCTGTTGAGCAATTCTAGTGACTTTCCAACAATAGTCCAACAAAGACATTTGAGCAAACATGCAAACATGGGGCAATGTGATGCTTTAAGATGCAAGATCAAATTATGAGCCTATTCTGCGTTAAAATTATCATTATAATCAAGAACCAATAATGACCTTTAAGAAAAAGCGTGGCATAATGCTCTTCTAAGATTTAAGATCAATACATGGAAACATCTATGTTAAAATTGTAAAAGTTACACTGTTTAATTTATATTTTTTTCTACATTAAAATTTTTCTTAAATATGCTAATACTTAATATCAAAACATGAACAAATTCTACATTAAAATTGTCTCAAGAAACAAACAATAGTCCACCAAAGACATTTGTTCAAATGTAGGGCAGTATGACATTCTAAGATTACCAAGCCATGAAAAAAACTGTAGGGATTTAAATTGCAAGATAATAGCTGTCAGTGTGGTGTGACTTTTCCAGAACAGCTGGGGCTGTTGAGCAATCCTCATGACCTTCCGGTGTGACTTTCTAATGATAAATGATTCCCGGGTGGCTGTCAAGCATTCGCTGGAGCGACGCATGGACAATGTGACCACAAGTCTGGAAGGGGACGATGAGTGACGGGTGCTGGTGTGCGGAAGAACGAGCTTTACAGGATAATTAACACTCCCTCCTTTTCGCTGCTGCTGCAAGTGGAATTTAATGAAAGTGAACAGCTACTGGGTGGCTGGTGGACATTTCAACAGACAATAAAATTGTACTTTGCGTTTCTATATCTAACCGTGGCATTTCTCGATTTGTGTTCTGTGGAAATTGAATTAATGCTTCAGCTATGCAAGATATGGTTACCATAGATTAGACCACGCATAGATATTTGGGATATATGCATGAAATTTATCTCAGATAAATTATTTTACTTTTTATTTACGATACAGTTACAATAAAAATAAAAAATAAAATATTATTAATAACTATTATAGAATGAAGTCGACAGACTTAAGATTTCAAAGAAAGAAAATATATAGAGAGTAAACCCTAAATTTCTTATTAATCAGGTGCCGTAGCAATAATGGTTGTCGGGCATAGCATTTATTTATTATTGTTATTGCACATGGGTGGGTTTCGTATCTCAATCTTATCTATACCAGGATCATCTGATCGATGATATTTTCTTCAGGGTTTACTGTTACTGTTAAGACAACTGCCCATATGTGCATGTCGTAAATATATGCCCATATGTGCAGGAATATCAAAAAGATTCTACCAGGCAACCTGATTGTCTAGGTGAACATGTCACCAATGCCATCGAGTTACCTCATTTCTGATGGTAGTGACTGCAACGTATGCTGCCAGAATCTGAGACATCCTGCTCACTAGGGTGAGGCCACAACTCTGGAGCGCTTTGCAATCTGAACTCGAAAAGCAAGTCGAATGATCTTGAAGTTGTGAATAAGTGGATAAGTCAAGATTGTTTAAATTTTTGTTAATGTACATGGATGGGATTCGTGTCTCACTTATCTGTACCATGATCATATATGCCTTCAATGATATTATCTTCAGAATGGAGTGTTAAGGACAACTACCCATATGTTCATGTTATGATCATCATGGATGATCATCAGAAGAAAAAAAATTCCACTAGGCAATCTGATTGTCAAGGTGATATGCTTACACACAATGTCACTTTTGCCATCAGTGACTGCAACGTATGATATAAGAATCTGAGTCATCCTACTCATTAGATGCGCTCGTTACCACTGAGCCACAACCCGGACGCTTTGTAGTTTGAAGTTGAAAAAAACAATCTAATTATCTCAAGTTGTGAATTTTGCTGCAAGTTACAACTAAATGGTAAATCAAATCGACTAAAACGTAAAACTTTTTACGCAAGATAAAAAAAAATAAAAAGACAGATAGATTAGATATTATGTTTAGACTACACGACCTCAATGTTTACACCAATTTACGAGAGGTGAAAGAATAAGCGTTTCGAGTTTGGCCCAGATTGAAAAGAAACGATATCTCAGTACTATCTGACTCAGATCTGGACATCTACTCGTATATTTTGATTGAACTATGTTTCTAAGGATAAAAGGAGAATTGATATATAGGCCTCCCATTGTCCCTGCAAAGAGGCCTGATGGCCGAGTGGCTAGCGCTCTGGCGCTCGGTACTACAGGTTTCGGCTTTGAGTCCCAGCAGTGCCATAAAATGTTTGTAGTGGTTTGGAATCCATTTTAAATCGTAGGTCCCGGTCTAATATGATCGTAGAGCGTTTAACATATCTTCATTATGCTATCTTTTTTATAGTGCCAATGACTTTTATAACATATTTTATAGTGCTAAATGAGCAACAGCGGTGCTTCCTTGCTTAAGGCATAAAGATTAACTGTCTCTATATGGCCAGCTTCATTAGAACAACATTGTCCCTGCTAGTAAAATTATGATAAAAATAGTAAAAAAGTATTCGAAATAACACACCCTATTTATCTGCCTTAAAAACATTCTTTAAAATATTTTTAAAAAAAACAATATGCCATCATTTCGGACATCTGTACTTAAGCCCGTTTTTCATTCCCAGGCAGACATATAACATGTTGGCGAAAATCCTCCCATCCATATTGCCTGGTGGATATTGATTAGAAGTGTATGAAGGAGAAAGCTTTTCGGCCTTCATATCTCAATAACCCCAATTACTCTTGAGACACAGATAATTGCGCCCTGGTATTCCGGAAATCTCGTCGTGCGGTGCGTGTTTACCCCCGATAGAGCGCTCCGGTGATAGATACACCACGACCGTTGAAGCAGGGGCGCTGGCATATTAAAGGGCGGCCGCCGCGTGCGCGCCCCCAAATGAATGGCCCGATATTAAAACCTCGGTTTCCGCAGGGATTAAGTGACCGTTATCTTTTTCACTCGCACCAGACCAGACCTCGGATTTAGATTGGTCTTTGGGAAACGAAATGAGTTTTCGCGATATTAGGAGGTGCGTGATTGGCTCTGGCTTGGTGTTCCAATGGAATCTTCGAAGCATTTTCCTGTGTGAACAGCTTTCTGTAACAGAAAGGAAACGTTCAACACAATTCTCAACAGAGTTTGATTAAACTTTACATTTGTCATAAACAAAAGGGCACAAAGTACGATATAACGCAATAAATAACAGTGTACTAAAAGTCACAATGCAAGGTCTCTAATTGTAAATAGACGGTTTGCAAGCACCAAATCTTTAATTTTTTGGACGTGAGCTTCTCCGGTTGAGGTGGATGGTCGACCACAGGGTTCTTTGTCTTCAACGCGTTCTCTACTTTCTTTGAACTTTGTATACCACTTCTAAATATTTCTTTCCGATATAGGAATGCTCACCGAATGCCTTCTGCAAAATTCTATACGTTTCCGCAAACAAAATTGAATGCAAGTTCTTTGCTCAACGAATTCAGGCATTTCAAAAATCGCCTAAATCACTTTTTGCGTCTCACATAATCAAACGTAACTCAAACACTGATGAATATTTTGACGTCAAATTTTACACAAATGTCAAGGACAATGCCAACAATCTAAAAAGAAAAAAATGAAATTCCATAAGCCCCGGGAAAATTTAAATTGAAAATTGGTTTTTCTTTTTGGGCATAGTAGTATAACAAATAAGATTAGCGTTCGAACACAGATAAAAATTAAGACGTTTTATTGGTAGTATTTATATAAAGTGCAAAAATTACGGAACGTTCAAGTCAAAAAAATCATTAACGATTGTATTTACTTAATTTTTTTTTTTTTTTTTTTACATTTTAGCTTGTAATACATTTTTTAATCATTTCTTCTTCATTTGTGCAACAGCCCAACGCCGTTTGCCTACTGGCAGATTTCGAGATAGGTGATGATTTCTTTTTTGACGGGATAGGGTTGTCATACATACTCTACAGTCATATTAGACCGAGACCTACGGTTTAAAGTGGATTCCGAACCATTACAAACATCCATGACCCTGCTGTTACTCGAACCCGAAAGCTGTGGCGCCTGAGCGTCGACTATGCTGGTTTAGAGGCTGGAACATCGCGAATTACTGTTAACATTTTGCGTCACAAAATACGTTACATTTATTAACTTACTACAGAACAGGATCTGTGGGATGTGATAGTTCTTACAAACACAGCCGGGCTTCAAATAACAGAATGAAAATAGAAATAGCATACCGCATAGGATCTAATGCATTTAAAAGTTGAAAAAACTGCTGTGAAAAGTTCAATTTCAAATGTTACAAACTATTCATATTTATATTTGTACCTTTATTGCTAAATATTTTTTTCTTCAAATCAGGTAAAGACATTTGGCCCACAGTCAGAATAAAGAAGGGGGTAAAGTATGCGTAAGAAACTGTGCAATCGGAGGCGCCAAGGAAAGAAGGCGCTTCCGATACGTCGATAAACTGTTTGCCGTTAACTTATCGGTTATCTATACAAGTTGGCGCTCGAGTTATTAATGTCCGCCAGAATGCCTAATACATCTCGCAGCTGTTTCCCTTACTGTCGTTATTGCGGACTTGGAGTAATTGTTTCGCGGCCGACTTCGATGCGCTCTTTTTTATTTTGAGAGAATAAACACCATGCAAGACTGAATTGAAGACTAAAACTGATATCAGAAGGTGTACAAAGAGAAAAAAACTGGATTGACAGATTTAATTTTATAAATCAAGAGTGTGACAAAAATCTAGGAGGAAAAAAAGTGTTACATTTATTCTTACAACAGGTAACTCGTATTCTTCTTATATATATCGCTATGTAAAGTCCATGTATAACAATGGTTAATAACTAACTAATTAATTAATTAATTTACATTTGTGATTTATTCCTCTTAAATATGGCGCAATACAAATCTATGTTGTATAGTGATGGCTTTCTGCACCACTTTTACAATTAACTAATTTACATATGTGTCATATTCCTCTTATATATGACGCAATAGTTTTTCCTTCACTATCGCTATTGCGGAGTTGGAGTAATTGTTTCGCGAACTTCTCTTTATTTTGAGAGAATAAACACAATGGAAAGATTGAATTGAAGACTAAAACTGATATCAGAAGGTGGACAAAGAGAAAAAATAGATTGATGTATTTGGTTTCATAAATCAGGCGTGTGACAAAATCTATGGAAAAAAAATTTGGTATATTTATTTTTGCAACAGGTAACTCGAATTCCTTTTATATATGAGGCCATACAAAGTCCATGTTATATAACGATGGCTCCCTGCAGCACCTTTACAATTTACCAATTTACATTTGTCTGCGTATTCCTCTTATATATGACGCAATACAAAGTCCATGTTGTATAACGTTAGCTTCCTGGAGTCCTTTTACAATTAACTAGTTTACATTTGTGTGCATATTCCTTTTATATACGATGCAATGAAAAGTCCATGTTGTATAAGGATAGTTTCCAGCAGCGCTTTTACAATTAACTAATTTACATTTGTGTGTCTATTCTTCTTAGATATGACTCAATACAAAGTTCACGTTATATAAGGATGGTTTCTTGGAGAACTATTAGAATTAACTAGTTTACATTTGTGGGCCTATGCCTCTTATACATGACGCAATACAAAATTCATGTTGTGTAACGATGGCTGCCTGGAGGACTTTTACAATTAACTTATTTATTTGTGTCGTATTTCTCTTATATATGACGTAATACAAAAGCCCATGTTGTAAAACAATGGCTTCTTGAACACTTTTACGATTAAATAATTTATATTTGTGTGCAATAGGAGAAGAAAAAAACTGGAAATCTCTCAACTAAGTCCTGATAGATAGTCCATGCAAAATACTTACATAATTGTTGCAATCAGTAGAGATTCTTCACGTTTCTGTAAACCCTTACAACACGCAAGTCCAATAAATTTAAACCACTGCCCTTTTGCACACAATCCTAAGCAAGCTAATCGGACAATTTTAAAATGTATAAATTGTAATTAATGCTTTGATGACGACGTAATTCGCGTTTTAACGCAATAAGAATATAGAATCATATAAAAGTGCATATATAGTAGTACGTCTATACTTACGTACTTGATATATGTCTTGTTGGGAGTCGAAAATTTTATTTGGTTTGTGATCTTTGTTTGAAATACGACTAGCTTGCGTCAAAATCTTTCCAAATCGATAGATATCACAAACCTTTCATGTAAACATCAGCCCAACAAATCCCAAGTTAATCGTAATAGCATTGCCTGAAATGACTAGACCATGTCACATTTCCAAAACAATATGAAAAGAAAGCAGAATAAATGTTTCTTTGATTGCAGTTTGGTCCTCACCAGATTTGCAGTTTACCAAATCTGATGAGGACCAAATGGAACAGAGACAGGAAAGAAAATAGTAAATTTGGTAAATTTCAATTTACGTATGCATTTTATCTAACTGCTTTTGTTATTTATGCATTTCATTATCAAGCAATATTTTATAAACCCTATAATATGCAAATCAATATAGCATCTCTTTCATGGGATGGGACTGGTTATTTACCTTTTATTTCTTACGGTAAAATTTCTTTGGTATATAACCTGTTATGAGTGTTAGTACTATGATATGAAACAGATTAAAGACATATGCCGAAAGCATGCAAAAACTCGTACAAGTGTCTTCGTGCAGCAATAGGTTAATATGGTTGTAGTACGACTAATCCACACCCCTGTAGAACGATATGGTGCAATTGCAAATGCAAAAACAAATTTCAAATTAAAATTTCAAGTTGGAAAAGAACTGAAATCTATTTCTGCTGCTCAACAACACGGGACAACAGCAACACAGGTTTGAGGCGAGACAATTTAAGCAGTGCTGTCCTTTTAATCCACGCCTCATTTGAGGCGTTCATCCCCTTCCCAAGCAACAAGGTGGAATAATGACTTCAATTAATTGCTTCCGCTCCAGATCCGCTTTTCTCTTCCAAATTAAATCTTCGGGGATGCGGCTCTCTTTCTCACAAACGTTTGTCCAGGTGGGATAAAACCGCAGCCGGACAACAACAGAGCCTGGATTTAAAGAGGAGCATCGTCTTAGATGACGCCGTCTTTCTTAATCAAGAAAGACAGTAGCTCTCAAAATGTAGAGAAGAGTGACATGCTTTCTACATATAATCCGACTATATATTCTCCATTAATCCAATTGAAAAATTAACAAAAATATATACAGCTGTTGCTTATAAATTCCATTCCCATTGACCTAAGATCATTGTCCACTATGACCATTAGCTACAATGATTTTTTTCTCTAAATAATAGATTATACATAAATCCAACTATTTTACATATAAATATATGCATATATATTCTACACTAATCCAATTGAAAAATTAACAAATATATATATATATATCTTTGTTGCTTATAAATCCCATGCACATTTTATATGAAAGTGTTCTATATGTATTATTCACTTTTTTTTTTTTTTCCATTTGTCAGAGAGTATTATATTGTTTATATTGTTAATCACAATTAAAAGTATTACAATTTATCCCATTCACTTGTATGGGAAAAGCTAGATTTAATTAGAGGTAATGCAAAAATAGGTATTGATTCTCGTAGAAATATAGATAATGATAATATTTAAAAAAAATAGATATTGATAATAATTAAAAATAGATATTGAAATAATTAAAAATAGATATTGATAATAATTAAAAATAGATAGATAATGATATTAAATGATTAAAAATAGATATTGATAATAATGAAAAAATAGATATTGATAATAATGAAAAATAGATATGATAATAATGAAAAAAATAGATAATGATAATAATGAAAAATATAATGATAATGAAAAATAGATAATGAAATATAGATAATGATACTAATGAAATATAGATAATGATACTAATGAAAAATAGATAATGATATTAATGAAAATAGATAATGATACTAATGAAATATAGATAATGATATTAATGAAAAATAGATAATGATATTAATGAAAATAGATAATGATATTAATGAAAAATAGATAATGATATTAATGAAATATAGATAATGATATTAATCATAAGAAAAATATATAATGATATTAAAAATCGAAAAATTTGTATAAATGATATATAATGAAAAATGTATGATGATATTAATAAAATGAAAAAAGCTAGATAATGATAATAGCTAGATTCTGTATAAATTTACATAAACCCTGAATCATAAGTCAAATACATATATACATTATCATTTAACATGCATCGTCGTTCCGTAGCTAACCGAGCACGTATCCTATTATAATAATACTCCATTCATATACTACACACACACGATTAATTCAACTTTTACATTATGCACATATGTATATATTACTTTATATGCTCTGTGTTACATATATACACACACATTTTTTCCATTTGGAAAACATTATTTTTGTATAATCACAAATGCAACTACAAAGTATTACAATTTATCATTCACATATGAAAAAGATAGATACAGGCAATGCAAAAAAGATAATGATTCAAATTATACAAATCAAAAAGAAGTTAATGCGTTTAGGAAAATCTACAACATACACAATTTATTTGTAAATAAATACGTGTTCTGCATTGGACAAGCACTATAAGAGATTGCGAGGAAAAACTGAAATAACAGAATTTCAGTAGTATACGAGAATAAAAAATAAAATACATAAAATACACACAAAAAAGCTTACATACTTTAGTATTCTTGAGTTAAAATAAAATTTAGTGCACACAATTAGATAAATTGATAAATTCTACAGAATAATGTTTAACAGCACTTGCGCATTGTAAATTCGATTCCCTACAATTGTTGGTTAACTTCTCCAATTCAATAAAACATCATCAACCCAGCTGTATTTTAACTTGTACATACCGGAAACTCTTCGTGCCATGGCTAACCGAGTACATAAAGATTTTCCAAAAGTCTTCTAGACAGATTTAACATTTATCAGAAAATAGATAAAATGGAATGAAAGAGGAAAATTTTATTCTTATATACTACTAAATAACAGAATTCCAGTATTATAAAAATAAAATACACATAAAAGCTTACGCATTTTAGTATTCTGGAGTTTAAAATAAAATTCAGAATACTGAACTACGCACAATTAGATGAACTGGCAAATTTTAGAGAATATTTCTAAAAACACTTGTACAAATACACTGTAAATTCGATTCCCACCAATTGTTGGTTAACTTCTCCAATTCAATAAAACATCATCAACCTAGCTGTCACATTTAATTTGTACACACAATTCCGTAGCTAACCGAGCACATAAAGATTTTCCAAAAGTTTTCTAAACAGATTTACCACGCTTTGGGGTTAAATATTCCACTCAGACATATTCGTAAATGTCAGTACTGAATACTAACCAGGCCTAATTGGCGGGATAAAAAGGGGCACCCCTGTCCTTTAAAGTTGGGCCCCGAGAAAACTTTTTCAATATGCAATGCACGAATCGATAAGTTCTGGCGAATCCAATTTGTTCGGCACACCCCAAGAAACAGACGATTTTCATTTATTGTTAAGAATTCTCCCGGAATGCGCCGAAATGGAATATATTAGAAGGCAAAAGAAGCGTTTTTCGAATCAATACATCTTTCCGTCCTCTCAAGGATGCATGGAACGCTTTGTCAGATTACGTATGGATTGGTGGTTTTTGTTCCTTTGTTGTGGGAAGAATTCCGATTATATGATTAGCGGAGATTAAATGACTTCTAAATATTTATGTACCGTTTCTTGTAAAGATGCGCAAAAATGCTCCCAAATTATATATATTGTTATCTTTTAATATCTGACCCTTTTAACGTAAGGTATTTTGAAATAAATAAAAGACAAACTCATAATTGTTGTTTTCTAATATCTAGTTCTTTAAAGTGAGTTAATTTACCACAACAGTAGATAGATATAAAAAAATTGTTAGCTACTTGTGCAAATATTCGCATAGATATAGAACAAATTTATAATTGTTGTTTTCTTAATGCCACGATCTTTTAATAGAGTTAATTCGCTACAACAGTAAATATCAAGCAAATTTGACGTCGACTTAAGTAAATATTTGCAAAAATATAGAAATTTATAATTGTTTTCTAACACCTAGCTCTTTTAACATGAGTTAATTCTCCACAATCGTATTACATGGATGTTTATTAGTGGTTCGGAAACCACTTTAAACTGTAGATCCCGGTCTGCTTAGCCCTTGTGTGCACAAGATGACCGTAGAGCTACAAAACCAAACCACAATCGTATGAAGCAAATTTAGTAGCTACTTATGTAAACATTCGTAAAAATACTGAACAAATCTATAATTTTTGTTTTTTTAATACCTAGATCTTTTAAAAAGAGAATTAATTCATCTCAACAGCAGATTTACCAGCTACATAGTGCAAATGTTCGCAAAGATATATAAAAAATTTATAATTGTTATTTTCTAATACCTAGTTCTTTTGATGGAGTTAATTCGCCACAAATAGTGAATGCTAAGCAAATTTAGCAGCTATGTAAATATTCGCAAAAAATATAGAAAAATTTATGATTGCTGTTTCCTAATACCTTGCTCTTTTAACGGAAGTTAATTCATCACAATAGTAGATGTCAAGCAAATTTCGCAGCTACTTGTGAAAATATTCACAATATATAGAACAACTTTATAATTATTTTTAATATCTAGCTCTTTTAATAGAGTTAATTTGTACAGTACAACTGTAGATACGAAATAAATTTGGCAACTACTTATGTAAATATTCACAAAAATAGGGAACACATTTATAATTGCTGTTTTTCTAATATCTAGCTCTTTTAACGGGTTTAATTCAGTGCAACAGTAGATATCAAGTAAATTTGGCAGCTGCTTATATAAACATTCGCAAAATATAGAAATTTATAATTGTTCTTTTCTAATACCTTGCTCTTTTAACGGAAGTTAATTCATCACAATAGTAGATGTCAAGCAAATTTCGCAGCTACTTGTGAAAATATTCGTAACATATACAAAATTATAATTGTTGTTTTTTAATAATTCTCTTTTAACGTGAGTTAATTCACCACAACAGTAAATCTAAAGAAGATTTATTTGTTACTTGTGCAAATATTCGCAAAGATATAGAACCAATTTATACTTTTTTTTTCTAATATCTAGCTATTTTAACGGGAGTTAATTCATCAGAACTACAGATATCAAGAAGATTTTCCTGCTACTTCTTCGCGAAATGTAAAAGAAATTTATAATTTTTGTTTCCTAATACCTAGTTCTTTTAATAATTCGTTAATTCGCTCACAACGAATGATATCAAACAGATTCGGCAGCTATTTATGTAAATATTCGTTAATATGTTTGTGAGTCAAACTAGAACAAAAATCATAATTTCTAAACACCGGTTCTTTGAAGTTGAAATACTTTCCTCAGAATGGCGGATATCTAGAACATTTGAATGTTTAAAAATTTTACCAATATTTACATATAAAATTACCTTATGATTACCTACATTTACAACTATTTACAATATCAGACGTATTTGTAAGAATAAACAGCATGTTATTGTAAAGAAACATAATAAGGAATGATACGCTAATTATGGACAAGAAAAATATATGCAAAATTTTCCAAACCAGAGTTAATACGGTAGTTAAATTATTGTCAATAATTATTCCTCTATCCCCTTCATTTTCTACACGCATTATTCAGTGTGCACTAACGAAAGGTTACTATACTAAACAAACATTTTACTATTACAATTTCAACTAACATCCCCTATTTGCACAATTTTAATTAAAATGTGTTCTAAAAATAAAAAGATAAAAATATCCATACCCATGCATTATAATCTTCCATTGATACACAACTTCAATAGTTTCGGGTGGTTGACAATCATACTCGTCTTCGTTCAAAATAATGAATACTTCAGCAATTCATTTCGAATTTGAATGGTCTACATGTCTTTTGCATTTACAAATACAAAAATATTAACATTTTCTGTGTTATGTTACAGTAAAGGAAATATGCATAAAGATAGCTTTCGAAAATTAAAAGAGCTTTGTGCCTGAAAAGAAAGGTGTTCCATATTTCTTGTATGGATTCCAAAATACGTTTGTCAATGATCCAGCAAGGTTTCGTGATAAAAGATGTCATCAGATGTTTCGAGAAGTACCCTTCACACTGTCGGAATGGTTTTGCCCAAATAGAGCTGCTCATCTCCCGTTAATAATACAGTGAGAGGGAATTCAACATCCACAGTGTGCATAATGGCTTTATATTTGTTCATTTATAAGCTTGATTCATTTGGCATGATAATGAAAAAGACAGCGAATGAGAAACTTTATCATTTTTTTTTTTTCACAGAACTTTTATATTGATGTCACATGTTTGATTATGTTGTGGTGTGTTTATGTTGTTTTATTACGTGTGGTACAACAACAGATTTTGTACCAAAATAAAGCTTCAGTGTAAATTGTGGCAAGGAATCTCGTAAAATTAATGCGCATCTGGTAGAAGTATTCCGTGTTTTCCACAAAAAAAACAGAACACAGAAAGGTTAAAATTTTTCAATTATAAAATGATATCTTTTTCATTTTAAGCAACTCCTTGTTTTCCTTTGTTCTTTATTTTTAATAATCTTGTTCTTGTTTTTACTATTCTTGTTCTTCATTTTCCCAAACAGCTTTCAATGTTTTGTCAGCCAAATATATTGTCGTTTTTCCAATGCGTCACCTTAGATAGCATGTAATAAAATCCTTTATCTTTGTTTATTTTCTTCACGCAATATTCAGTGCGCTCTAACGGAGACTACTATACTGTACATATATTTTTTCCATTACAATTTCAGCAAGCATCCCTAGGTACACTATTTTAATTAAAAATGAGTTCGTGAGCGAAAGACAAAATATCCATACATATGTCTTATAATCTTCAACTGATACACACACTTCAACAATTTCAGGTGCTTAATAATCATACTCCTCTTTCAAATTAAGGAATACTTCAGCAATTCATTTCAATTTGAATGGTCTACATGTCTGTTGCATGGTCTCACTGGTTTACTGTCTGCATTTACAATACACAAATATTAACATTTTCTGCGTCATGTTACAGTAAGGGGAGATATGCATAAAAGATAGCTTTCGAAAATTAAAGAGCCTTGCGCCTAAAAATAAAGGTGTTCAATATTTCATGTATGGATTCCAAAAATACGTTTGTGAATGATCCAGAAAGGGTTTCGTGATAAAAGATGTCATCAGATGTTTCAGGAAGCACCCCTTCACACTGTCGGAATGGTTTTTCAATGCCTAAATGGGGCTGCTCTGCACCGTTAATAATACGAGCGAGAGGAAATCAAGACCACAGTGCATAATGGCTTTATATTTTGTTCATTTATAAGTTGATTCATTTGGCATGATAATGAAAGACAGCGAATGAGAAACTTCATCATTTTTTTCGTCACAGAACTTTATATTGATGTCACATGTTTGATTATGTCGTTTATGTTGTTTTATTACGTTATTGGTACAACCACAGATTTTGTACCCACAATAAAGCTTCAGTGGAAATTGTGGCAAGGAATCTCGTAAAATCAATGTGTATCTGGAAGAGGTTTACAGTGTTTTCACACAAATTTATTTCAGAAGGAAGGTTAATATTTTCAATTTATAAAAATATCTTTTCACTTTTTAAACAACTCCTTCTTGTTTTCCTTTTTCTTTATTTTAAATAATCTTGTTCTGGTTTTTAGTATTCTTGTTGTTTATTTTACCAAACAGCTTTCAATGTTTTGTCTGCCAAATATGTTGTCGTTTTCCAATGCGTCACCTTAGATAGTATGTATCAAATCCTTGTTTATTTTTCTTTCACGCAATATTCAGTGTGCTCTAATGAAGACTACTATACTGTACCGACATTCTGCCATTACAATTTTTAGCAAACATTCCCTAGGTACAATATTTTAATTAAGATGAGTTCGTGAGGGAAAGACAAAATATCCATACATATGTTTTATAATCTTCAACTGATACACACACTTCAACAATTTCAGGTGCTTTACAATCATACTCATCTTTCAAATTAATGAATACTTCAGCAATTCATTTCGAATATGAATGGTCTACATGTCTGTTGTATGGTCTCACTGGTTTTACTGTCTGCATTTACCAATACACAAATATTAACATTTCCTGCGTCATGTTACAGTAGGGGAGATATGCATAAAGATAGCTTTCGAAAATTAAAGAGCCTTGCGCCAGAAAATAAAGGTGTTCAATACTTCTTGTATGGATTCCAAAATACGTTTGTCGAGGATCCAGCAAGGTTTCGTGATAAAAAGATGTCATCAGATGTTTAGAGAACTCACTCTGTCGGAATGGTTTTCCAATGCCCAAAATGGAGCTTCTCTGCTCCGTTAATACGAGCGAGAGGGAATTCCACATCCACGCTGCATAATGGCTTTTTATTTGTTCATTTATAAGCTTGATTCATTTGACATGATAATGAAAGATAGAGAATGAGAAACTTTTATCTTTTTTCAGAACTTACTTTATTGATGTCATACGTTTGATTATGTTTGTTAATCGTTTGACAACGTTTGATGTTGTAACGTTGTTGTTACGTTTGATTATGTAGTACAACCACAGATTTTGTACCAAAATAAAGCTTCAGTGTAAATTGTGGCAAGGAATCTCGTAAAATCAATGCGTATCTGATAGAGATATTCCGTGTTTTCATACAAATTTATTTCGGCAGGAAGGTTAAAATTTTCAATTATAAAATGATATCTTTTCATTTTAAGCAACTCCTTGTTTTCCTTGTTCTTTATTTTTAATAATCTTGTTCTTGTTTATAGTATTCTTGTTCTTTATTTTCCTGAACAGCTTTCAATGTTTTGTCTGCCAAATATGTTGTCGTTTTTTCCAATGCGTCTTTTAGTATTCACCTTAGATAGCATGTAATAAAATCCTTTATCTTTTGTTTATTTTCTTCACGCAATATTCAGTGTGCTCTAATGGAGACTACTATACCGTACCGACATTCTGCCATTACAATTTCAGCGAACATCCCCTATTTTCACAATTTTGATTAAAAAATGAGTTGGTGAGGGAGAGACAAAAATATCCATACATACGTCTTATAATCTGCAACTGATACACATACTTCAACAATTTCAGGTGCTTAACAATCATATTCCTCTTTCAAATTAATGAATACTTCAGCAAATTCATTTCGAATTTGAATAGCTTACATGTTGTTGCATTTACCGATACGCAAATATTAACATTTTCTGTGTGACGTTACAGTAAGGAAGATATGCACAAAGATAGCTTTCGAAAATTAAAGAGCTTTTTGTGCCGAAAAGAAAGATGTTCGATATTTCTTGTATGGATTCCAAAATACGTGTGTCGATGATCCAGCAAGGTTTCGAGATAAAAGATGTCATCATATGTTTCGAGAAGAACCCTTCACTCTGCCGGAATGGTTTTCCAATGCCCAAATGGAGCTGCTCTGCTCCGTTAATAATACCAGTGAGAGGGAATTCACATACACACTGCATAATGGTTTTATATTTAGTCATTTATAAGCTTGATTCATTTTGACATGATAATGAAAGACAGGGATTGAGAAACAGGGACAGGGATTGAAATTTTTTTTCGTCACAGAACTTTATATTGATGGCATATGTTTGATTATGTTGTTAACGTGTGGTCCAACCACAGATTTGGTACCAAAATAAAACTTCAATAGAAATTGTGAGAGGGAATTTTGTAAATTAATTATGTATCTGGTAAAGGTTTTCCGTGTTTGCACACAAATTTACTAGTATTTCGGCGGGAAGGTGTCAAATTTTCAATTATAAAATGGTATCTTTTCCATTTTAAGCAACTCCTTGTACAGTTTTTCCTTGTTTCTTTATTTTTAGTATTGTTGTTGTGCTTGTTATTAGTATTCTTGTTCTTCTTTCAAGAGCAATTCTTATTGGTTTATTTAAATTTATTTCACGAGCTTATTTATACATAATATTTCTTAAAAATTCTTTTCACGAGCTAATAACTATGAATTAAATATTTAAATAAAGTAAAATTGTTCTGAAAGATTGTCTGGTGAAAAAGACTATTGTATTTCAAAGTGAAAATTAGGTTTTTCAAGAAAATTTGAATTCCATAGTTCTTTTTTTTTTTTAAATATTTCTGTTATGCGTTTTGTTCTTATATTAAATTCTAAATTTTATCGGTAATCTGTATATTGGCCGAAGCAATAATATTTTTAAAAATTATTTTAAACATAGTATCATGCCCTTTTATTCTGCATTCATTAGACTTATATTTTTTTTTTTCTTCCAAAAAAAGTGCCAAAATATGATAAGTTACATATTTACCATATCATGCTTTTTGAATTTAGGGCTCTGTGAAGGAAAAGTTTCTCAGTTAGGTTATACATAAACATTTAGTTTACTGAGTCATTTTATATGAACATGATTAGTTTTTTACATGAACTTTCAGCTCAAACCATTAGCAGCGAGTAAATGTTTGCGCATCATTAGACATTAGAAATGAAAATGATCCTCTTTTTAAAGTGTAGAGTAATTGGAGACGAAAAGAGAATATTTTATGCAAACCTTACTGAAAAAGACAATGGAAAAGACCTCAAAAGAAAAACTTATTCACATCTCAAACACTGGATTGCACCTCAATAATGTTTTTGCTTTGCATTTGGTGGGATGTAAAAGAAGTGATTTATTTTGAATTGCTTGTGAATAACCAAACTATCACCTCAGACAATTAGAGAATTTAAAGCTGGATTTACTAACTAAACTGCAATTAATTTATAGACGGAATAAATTTTCAACAAAATAACGCACACCGCACTGAAAAAAGCTGGATGTATTAGCATTGGAAAGTTTATTTCATCTACCTTGTAGTTCAAACATAGCGTCAGATTATTATTTTTTAAGTATCTGCAACATTTTCTTGGCGGCAAAAATTTCAGTAATAAACAGGAAATCAAAATTTTGTATGGTAAAATTATTCTAAATGAATATTTTGCTGCAAAAAAAAAAAAAAAAAAAAAAGGTTCTTCCAAGATGGAATCCAAAAAATTTGCCCGTAAGATGGTTAAGTGTCCTTAAAAATGATGGGGGGTAGATTAATGATTAAGGGCCTGAATGGAAGAATGGCTAGCGCTCTGGCGCTCAGTACCACGGGTTTCGGGTTCGAGTCCCGATGGTGCCATGGTTGTTAGTAGTGGTTCGAATCCATTTTAAAAAGTAGGTCCCGGTCTAATAGGATCGTAGAGCGCTGCGGGGGCATTGTTACTCCGCGTCCGTGGCTTATCTTCAAGTTACACGCGCCCCTGGGTAATGTAAAGTGAGTACGTCTGTGCAGCGCTTTCCTTAAGATATCCAAGACCAAGCTGTCTAAATGTTTGCCAGCTACATTAGAAAGAAAAAAAAAAATATTAATGATTAAATATGTATAACGATAAATATTTTTTTGCATTCAAAATTGTCTGCCTAAATCCTGCATTATTTTTCATTTAACCTGATGTAGCCAGCTTTGGGGTTCTTTTGGTAGAATACTCAGAAAACTCCCACCAACCAACCTGCTTATACACATTTTAACAATCTTTGCTGCTTCGGAAGGATTGGATTCGGATCTTTGCTGCTTCTGTTTTCAGGCGGTTTGGTTTGGTTTGGTCGCTCTATACGGTCATCTTCTGTCTCACGGGGGCTTAACAGACCGGGACCTACAGTTTACAGTGGATTCTGAAGCACTACTTCCATGAAACCACCGGGACTCGAACCCGAAACCTGGGAAACCCGCTCTGGACTTAAGGAGGAAGACACAAAACCTTCAAATACCACCTTTCGAGACACTAGATAGTTCTTTTTACGGGGTGGGTTATCAGCCAATCAGCACAACGCTCTACAGACATATTAGACCAGGATCTACGGTTTAAAGTGGATTCCGAACCACTACAAACATCCATGGCACCGCCGGGATTCGAACCCGAAACCTGTGGTACCGAACGCCAGAGCGCTAGCCACTCGACCATTCAGGCCCCTGTTTTCAGGCGGATTCGGAACCCGAGCCCTCGTGCACCCTTGCTGCAAACCCTACCACTGGGGCATAAGTTGGCTTTTCTGTATGTTGAATTTAAAGAAAATCAAGTGAGTTGAATTTTTATTATATCCAATTCCGTCCCAATAACGTATAGAGTTGCTATTTTTAATATCTCTTTTAAATAAAAATAAATTTATTTAATTTTATTAAATGAAAAACAAAAAAGATGCTGAATTGATATTTTGATCTAATTCTTCAGTCACCTGTAGTAAGGGCCTGATGGCCGAGTGGCTAGAGCTCTGGCATGGTCACCACAGGTGTCGGGTTCGAGTCCCCGCGGTGCCATTGATGTTTGTAGTGGTAAACTGTAGGTCCGGTCTGTTTGGCCCTCATGTGCACAAGATGACTTTAGAGCG
This sequence comes from Caerostris extrusa, assembly GCA_021605095.1. Lineage (NCBI taxonomy): Eukaryota > Metazoa > Arthropoda > Arachnida > Araneae > Araneidae > Caerostris > Caerostris extrusa. The sequence goes on along the minus strand of BPLR01007001.1, from coordinate 46,599 downwards.
ACAAACCAAGCCAATAGTGATTTATTTACTCGTGGCTGACAAATTATACAGATTGACAAAATTTAACTTTTGTCTGTTAAATTATTTAATATGGTTGTTTTTTATGGAATATTTTGCTCTTATTTCAAATTTGCATACTAATTGCTTTTTACTAAATTTAAGAATTAGAGATTAGATTTAATTTTATTTAAATTTACTCAGTAAATTTTCTTTACAGTTAAGAAATTGAATTGTAACTCATTAATTTCATTTAATTTACCTACATGTATTAATTTAAATTAAAATGTAGTTTTTAAAGATTTCCTACTGTATTTTGCTTGAGGAACATCTTTTTTAGTGTCTAGCAATTTTTAAAAGATAGTCTGCAAGCATATTTGGGATACCCTTTTCACTTATAACGTATTTCCATTGTTGAAATATCTTGGTGGAATTTCCTCACCATGTTTGTCGCTCACAGCCCCAGGATTTTCATGAAAGAATCCCAGTGTGAATCCATAAAACGCATTTTAGGGACATATTGCATGCCAGTGCATTATAACTTTTAAAAAGTTTTGAAGGCGGATTACTTCGCCAGCTTTTCTATTGCCAAGAAATTCAGTTACGACACTTTTAAAAGATTTCCTGCAGCGTTTTCAGCCCCTTTTAAACTTTCTTCGAAGTCATGGTATCTTACAAGTTTCCTTATTTGTGGTCTGTTATTTTAGCATCATTGATGCTAAAGAATTTTATCTTTGAGTACAGGAAACAAGGATCTATTTTATCCATCGCCTAAACCAAATTTTTTCATTAATCCGAGTTTGATGTGCAAGGAGGGAAGATATACGTGTTTAGTGTCTAAGTATCAGATTTCTTTAGATTATTGATTCTGGACAAAATGATAATCTCAGTTATACCATGGCGGCCTGATGGCCAATTGGCTAGCGCTCTCACCTTTTGTACCACAGATTTCGGGCTTCGAATCCCGGCAGTGCCATGAATGTTTGAAATAGTTCGTAATCCCCTTTAAGCCATAGATCCCGATCTCATATAACCGTAGATCGTCACAAATCCCAATCAGACTTCTCACCCAGATCATTCCCAAATTGTAAAGGGGCAACTCAGCTCTGGGCACAGTGATGTGGTGTAGTAGTAATGATGATTCGAATCCACGTTAAACTGTAGGTCTCGTATATTTAGCCTAAAGTATGCAAAAAATGACCGTAGAGCGACAAACCAAATCAAACCTGATGTCAAACTCTCATAGAAAACAAATTTAGTATATCCTAATAAAAGTGCCATAACTCTCGAATGGCTGCATATATTCCAAGAATTACAGTATCTTTGATGGCAAAATCTTCATCTTTACATGCGTCTTTTTCATGTGGGCTGTATAGGCAAGAGGAATAAAAAATTTCGCCTTTTCAATATGAAGAATTAGGGCTTTTAAACTGAGTATAAAGGAATCAATAATCAATCTTCATTCCTTATTATCACCACGGTTTCATAATTCAGCCAATAATGAATCAACATCTGTACAATCTAAACAAAATTGCCTTTTGCAGAGAGCAAGCGTTGTTTCCGTCGATAATAAAAAAACTGTTGTTCATTTCTCAAGGAGATTCCAACCCTTTAATCTGGATGCCAACAATTCTGCCTGATTCTTTGACAAGTTTAAATCACGAACTAGATCTCTGAGTTCAAACCAATTGATTCTATGAGGTTCTGCAGACGTTCCACCAAGATCTGGGTCTTCAATACGGCTTTTTCTGACTGGGTAATTTAACATTCCAGCAATCTTTGTAATGCAGAAATAACAGTCCGTGGCGTGGTACTTTGTTCCCTCCATACAATTAGAATTGCAAATGACTTATATCACAAACTTTCACTAGGCCAACCACCAAGTAATGTTACACAAGACGCACAACAAATATGAAAGGCTCGATATTTGTCCTAATCACCAATTTGACAATCGAAATAAAGTTCAAATTCGTTCAGTTCGGTTTTATTCCTTTTCTTTTTTTTTTTTTATCAAGGGAGTAATATTTTTCTTTGAAACTTCAAAGTTAATTCACCACACACAACAGAAATTAAAAATAAAAGCAACTCTTAAACTCTAAGTTCTCTAGGCTTTTTTTACAGATATGGCGCGTATGTGATATTTTTATTGGAATATATGTTATAATTCATTGTCGACGTCCACTTGCCTTTAATAAAATAAACCACCGTTAGCAAATTTAACCCTTAATAATATATAACCACCGTTAGAGCCAAATAATATATAACCACCGCCATATAATAATATATAACCACCGTTAGCAAATATAGCCATGAATAATATATAATAGAGATGCCAAACTGTTAACAAATTTTAGCCAAAGAAATCTAATAATATATTAACCAACGTTAGCAAATACGGTAATCCATTAATAATATTTATAAAAATTACCGACCAGTGTTATCAGTGTATAGCAAATTTAGCCATTAATATATAACCACGTGTTCTTTGCTAGCAACGTGCACTACTGACTCAGTGAAAAAGCTGCACAACAATCAAACAAGACACTTTTCCTGTTAATGAAATATATATTTTTAATATACTTAAAATTGATATCGACAAAGTACAAAATTGATATCGACCAACAACAATTGATATCGCACAACTTTTGTGGTTATATTCTGTTTCAACGTAACAAAGTACAGTAATTGATTTTCCAGCTACAATTGATAATCCATTTATATCGACACAAACAATTGATATGACTGTCGACTAGTGTTATCAGTGGATATCGACACAACTTACAACAATTGATATCGAAAACTTAAATAAGATGCCGAATTGACACTGTTCGACGTAGTACTGATATCGACACAACTGTACAACAAATTGATATCGAAGAAAACAATTGATATCGACACTCACTGACTCAGTGAAAAGTTTCTATCGACACAACTGTCTGACGACACAACCAACAATTGATATCGACACAACGGTATCGACACAACTGTACAACAATTGATATCGACACAACTGTACAACAATTGATATCGACACAACTGTACAACAATTGATATCCATACAACTGTACAACAATTGACAACAACTGTACAACAATTGATATCCATACAACTGTACAACAATTGATATCAATACAACGGTACAATAATTGATATCAATACAGCGGTACAACAATTGATATCAATACAGCGGTACAATTATTGATATCAATATAGCGGTACAATTATTGATATCAATATTGATATCAATACAGCGGTACAATTATTGATATCAATACAGCGGTACAATTATTGATATCAAATAAGCGGTACAATTATTGATATCAACAGCGGTACAATTATTGATATCAATACAGCGGTACAATTATTGATATCAATACAGCGGTACAATTATTGATATCAATACAGCAATACAGCGGTACAATTATTGATATCAATACAGCGGTACAATTATTGATATCAATACAGCGGTACAATTATTGATATCAATACAATACAGCGGTACAATTATTGATATCAATACAGCGGTACAATTATTGATATCAATACAGCGATATCAATACAATAATTGATATCAATACAACAATACAGCGGTACAATTATTGATACAATAATTAATTGATATCAATACAACAGTACAATAACTGATAGTGTTCCTTTAGTTATCATATTTAATATATAAAAATAGAAATACCAATTCATAATTATTTTATTATTCAACAATCTAAGTTTATCAATCAAACATATATTAAAACTGGATTAAGTTTTTTTCCCTTTTACTGAACCATAATTTTTGAAATTTACTTTATTCAATAAGCAATAAATCAATTTATTAGGGGTTTCTGTCAAAAAAATTAAATAAACATATTTTTTGCCCCAAAGAATTTGTTTTTCACAAAGACCATAGTTTTATTTGCTAAATGAATAATGCTTAATTTTAAAATTGTTACATATTTTCAGATGAATAAGAGTATAATAACAGATAGTATTTATTTTACTAGATTTAATAAGATTCAATGTATTTACAATAATAAAAAATCTAAAATATATCTTAATAAAACGAAAAGCAAGAAAACAATCAAATTTTTTAATTTAAAAATTTTCATTAAAATAAATATAATGTAAAAATATATATGTTATAAATAAGCCAGTGATCAACGTTTCCGTAAGTTAAAACCTGCAATTCATGCAAAAACAATAATAATCTATAGATCGAACACATCTTCTACAGCAGTTTGTTTAACAGTTCGAATTCGAAATTCGCTTTCCATTTCAAAATATTGGAATTACTAATATATAAATCACATTAAAATTTATCACCTTTGCTTACACGATAAATGTTTGCAACTTTAAATATATAATTTAAAAAAATTTTTAAAATTAAAGGAAAACGATTGTTATGCTAGTAAGTGTTAATTGTTTTTTATTATTTCATAGAATTCGTTGATGTTGTTTCATGACCAATTGTGTTTACGCTGTGCTGTCAACCAAGTAGGTACTGCAATACCGGTATACCGAATACCGGTATTTTGAGCCATTTGTGCAATTTTGTAATACCGGTATTCACAAGTTTAAATACCATTTTTTCGGTATTGACTAGAAATTTAGAATTCTTAACTGTGAGAGAACTCTTATCTGTGAATTCTTATCTGAAAACTATAAATTCTTATCTGTGAAAACAAGGTTGTAGTTGTGAAGAAAGTGTGTAATATTTCGATAGTTTTTTAATTGGTGAGTTTGTTATTCACATTGTATTTGCATATCATACTTTAGAGTTCAAAATATTTTTTAGATTTATTATATATATATACTCATAAATAAATTAGAATTGACGGTAACTAAAAATTTTCAACAAACCAAAATACAATACAGAAATCAGTTATATCCAAACAATCCGACGAGAAATAGATTTATTTGAAGATGAGGCATTTAGGGGCAAATAATTGGAAAAGTTTATCGCGCATTGCTAACATTTCCACCCATTAGCGTAGATGCTGAAAGAGCGTTTTCGACAGCTGGCAATTTTTTCACAAAATTACGCTCCAGGCTTAATGATAGTACAATTGATGCATTATGTTTTTAAGATCACATTTCAAAAATTTGTAATAGTACCACAGACTGAATATTGATATTTACACTCTTTTTGTGATTTAAATAAATAAGATGTTCCTTTACTTTTTTGCGATTCTTTATATACTGTCATAGTTTATAAATTACAAATTTTTTGAGATATTTACATTCTCTAATAAAACTCGCAAATAAAATAAAGAAACACTTGTGTTTTCTTTCTTTTTCAAAAAATTTCTAATACCGGTATCCCGGTATTAAGATCTAAAAAATACCGAATACCGGTATTGAACTTTGGGTCCGATATTGCAATCCCTACTTCCACGTCTCTCTATAATTATTATTTCGTATGCTAATTTGAAATTTGTCGATGAATATATGCTGCGATATTAAAATAACATTACAAAAAATTATATTTTACGTTTTGAAAAGACAAATTTCTTTCAGATGACTTTTATGGTGTTTTATATTGGGTTCGCAAAAAAATTAACTTTGATTTTCATCATTTAAGTACATGATAAAAACCGAACGTATTTTCTTGCTAATCCAATAATATCAATTGAATATATAGTAGGGTTTCTTTTTATTGCCCCTTAAATAAAATTAAAGAAGAAAAATTAATTAAATGCCACCAGAGACGTAAGTTTAAGAAAGTATCTGAAGTATTCTGCAATTTTCAAGATTTCATCTAACCTTCATTCATTCACGATTTTAAATCTAATATAATTTATCATGAAATTTAGCTGGTAACTAATTCGCTAATGATACAAAAATGATCATGAAAACTTTGTTTTAATTGGCCCTTTTATTGTTATTACCAAAAAGAAGATTTCAAAATGTTTTTATATACCTGGTCATGAAATTTAGCTACCAACTAATTTGTTAATGATATCAAAGATAATAATGAAACCATTGTTTTAATTTGCTCTTTTATTGATATTACCAAAAAAGATTTCAAAATATTTTTATTTACAATTTTATTTAGTTCTTTTTTAAATAAATATTTACCGAAGATTGTAACAGCAATTTCAATATTTCAAATTTACTTAAATTGAAATTGCTGTTACAATCTTTTGGTTTTCAATTATTTGGTTTCAATTACACTTTACTAAATGTTTTGAAGAAGAACATAAAACATTCCACTGACCTGTATAGAGCTCTCCCGGTTGATACTTCTCGGGATTTCCGGAAATCTTGATGTAGAATCCATTATCCCCGGCCACTTTGGGAATTGTCAACCCGGGGGGTGCCCTCCGGCAACGTCCGGGGAAACTCTGGGGGATCATGCGGGGTTCGGTCTCCGCAACCTCAGCACTCCCACCGTGGACGATCATCGTCCATCCCACCAACAACAACAGAAGATGCATGCCACAAACTCGAACCATTAACAGACAGACTACAGAAGACAAAAGTTTCCAACACTTCCGCAGACGATTCTGAAGACAAAAAAGCGCAGACGATATTCGTCGTCCACGTGCAAACGATTTCTGGGAGAGTGAGCGGAGAGTGTGCTCTCGACCGATTCTCCGAGAGTTCTGTCTGCCTGCGTCGGCGAGGAGTTTTGTGTGGAGGTTGTTGCGTCACGGTGGAGGCTTGTTGATAGCGCCCCAAAGGGGGGGGATTTACATGTTCGGCGGGAATTGGAAATCGTCTGTCATCGACAGGGATGTCGGCTTGTTTTGAAAATGTCAGTGGTCAAGTCCGAAGACACGAGCATCGTTGGATATCGAAATGTCGTTGTTTTTTTTTTTTTTTTTTTTTTTTTTATGTAATGAAATGAAAAATTTTTGTTGTTGTAAGGAATGGATAGTACTTTTTATGCCTGAACGTTATTTGGTTATTATGAAAGAATTCTTCCAGAAAATTAATAAGTATGTCTGCTTTGTTTCAAAAGTACATGTTTTTCATTTATAATCTGTCTTCATCATTATGTCAATTATTAGGCAATCGCTATGGCGGGCCTTCACTTAAAGATACCGCGCAATTAAACAAATGCAATTTTTATCAATTATGGTTGCTACTAGTCTAATCTTAATTCCAGATTAGACTAGTAGAAACCACAATATTTATATTTTGTCAATATTTATAATTTATTTATATTTTTAAGAATTTTTCACGACGCTTACAGTGACTGGAATCCTTATCGTTTATGTCCTGTTTTAGCCAATCCTTTAACTATGTTTCAGTAAGCCAGTCCACTTTTGAAACACGGAGTATACTGAGATGTTTCTTTGTCAATGTATTTTGTTTTCATCTTAATTATAGCTAATGTAAAAGTTACCAGCACAATTTAAGATACCACGACATGGCAAAAGAAACTTGAAAGAAGCAAATGCAGTATTGCAGAAAACATAATAGACTCTTCAAAAAAAATTTAATCAAGCTGATTTGCTCAAATAAAGAATAGCATTAAAAATCATCTCATGTTTCAGAATCTACCAAAGGCAGAAGGCCTTGGCCCACCATGGGCCTGTCGCGCCATTGTAAAAAAGAAAGCGTAACATAACCTAAATATATTTTTCACGATAAGTGTTATATGTTTCCTTTTTCTACAATAACCCACAAAATCGAAGATTTTCTACAATTTTCTAATTAAAAATCAAGAACCGAAGATTTCAAGTAAAAATTAAAAATCAAAGGGGAAAATTCTAGCATTGGCTAACATTGGCACTGGCACTCTGTATGTTGTTAAATTGGCAGTATTAATAGTCATCTGTAACTCGATATAACAACTAGAATTATACGAAAATTGACTGAGTGATAAATATATAATAGGAAAAAGATTTTCATACGTACGGATTTCAGTACATAACAAATAATTTAAATTAAATGCAAATAAAAGTCTTAAATGCATGTTTCTGTGGTGCGCAGACACAAATCCAAACGTGGATTAATCTTAGGCACAAAAAAAAAAACTGAACGAGATAACTTTTATTCAAGATGGAGCTTATCTATAGTCTGTAACGCGATTTCTAGGCCAACACGAAAGAGACTTCAGTTTGGTCTTTTCTTTCTGATTAAGCGGCGCTTCAATCCCTGATCGTCTTTGATTTTAAGGATAACGTAAGTCTAAGGTCAACTACTTCGCTGGAATAGCAAAAACAGATTATGATGAACATTTTTTGGACAACTAATTCCTATCTCATAAGAAAGGTCTGTACATTGAACATGAAATTCAAATTTACAAATAAAATATATTTCTGCGGTTCATTATCGTTGCTCTAATTTAATGATGTGTCTTACATCACAGAAAGCACCCTATTTTTTTCCAGTCGTCGAACTTTGGCAATAATTTTATTTGTATCCTCCTTCACATACCAATAAAGATATTTCTATCACTTGCGACATTTTTGTTGTTTGATCTAACTAGAAAAATCTGATTTGGCCATTTAAACTCTATGTAGAACTTATGACCCAATGAGCTTCGGGTGTAAAGCTTTAATTATGACTTCATGAGCACTGAGCAAGAAAACTCTAACTATGACTACCTGAATTTTGAATGTAAAATCTTTATTTATGGCCCATAAATCTCCAAGTAGAAAAGCTGCAATTATAGCACCCTTGTGCAAAATTTGATTATATGTATATACCGGATTCGATTTTTGCTTTAGAAAATAGACTACATAGCCAAATAATTTTTCTTCAATTTTACAACTTACCCGACTCTAATTGAAGGATTATTCTGTCTGCTCCATGTTATTTTATTACGTCGCTTTGTATATTTTTGACTTTGATCCAGTCACTTAAGCAGCAGAAATAGCATGGCTATAACATTCTGTAAATCTTGTAGGTAAATATTCTTTAATAAGGCTATCCTGAGGATATTATATTTTATTTTATTTTAGTGTTTATAAATATTTCATTCGTGTTTTACTTACTTATTGGACAGCATGTTTCATACCCTGCTTTTGTATATTTTGCGTACATATTTTTATTCTTTTTTATCTACTGTCCAATCTTTTGATATTTTTATCTAAAGATTTTCAGTTTCGTTGCTGCAGTTTATTAGCACTTCAGATCTTGAACAATTTTTTAAAGCTTTGAATCATAGGCACTTCAGGGTTTTTGTATTGCAAATGCTAAGAAGATGGTTTCGCTATACAATTCACGTATAGCGAATATCGAAAGTAGCTGTTGCTGTGTAAAACGGTCGTGATTCAAGTTGAATCAATCAAATAGTTTTTATTCATTCCTCGGCAGTTACATATATATTTAAATATTTTTATATATTATATATATATATATTTTTTTATCTTGAAATGCTTTAGAAATAGAAAGATGCAAATTATGCAAATTAGATAATGGTAGACTTTAAACAGCTATTTTTAACATAATCGATAATAGATAGCTATGTTTCAAATTTTGAAGATATGACATGAAATAAAACAAAATTCAGAACTGAAGTTGAAGAGTTTCAACTACTTGATACGAAACGACATTCTATCGTTCTTCTTCATTGCCGCAACAATATTAATGGAGGGCCAAGGTCGTCTGCCTACTGTTCTAGACAGGAGATGTTTTATTTTTACGGGGGTAGGATCGCCCAATGCTCCACAATCGTATTAGACTAGGACCTACGGTTTAAAGTGGACTCCGAACCATTACAAACCTCCAACATGGTCTGGGCTCGAATACGAAACCTGTGGCACCGACCGTGCGCTACACACTCTGCCATCAGACCTCGACATTCTATTCATATGAATAAAATATCACCTATTCATCCTAAACTGTTCGAATCAATGTGGGAAATGGCCATTGCATTGCATGAGGTAAGGCATAATTATGGACAAACAAATGAGTTGTTATCGAATAGCCTACATGATTGTCGAACCATTTATTTCTTCCTCTCGGATTACATAAACACTATAATAACACAGGTCTATTAGGTGAACATCATTATATTACAGATGTTTATAAAAATGTAAAAGCTCCCAAGCATGTTGATGCAGAGATACTTATTCGACTTCAAAAGTGTATATGCCCCATGGTGATTTTTTACAATGTACTCTGTAATAACATTCTCATTGTATTTCAGTTGTCATTTGTGGATGAAGGGAACTGCCTGATGCCATCGTAATGTACTGACATAAGCCGGCATTTATGTAATTAATTACTTTCAACCTGTTTCTGCTTGATACCTTTGACGCAAAATAGCTAATATCTACAGTTTGTCTCATTCATATAAATATTGTTTATTTTAACTGATACCAATCTGGCAATTTTTCTTTATAACATTTTTTCATTGCTGCTATTTTCTATTTTAAACGAATCGATTATTTTAGTAAATCAAAAAATACATTGAAAAAAAATTTCTTCTTTTAATATTATAAATTTAATTTTTTATTATTAAAAACTCCCTATTTTAAAATCAAAAACGGTCTAGAATTACTGTCTACCAAGTACGATAAGCCAAAAAAAAAAACATTTCGCCGTTCATTTTACAACTATAACTAATTCATAAGAAAAAAAAAAAGTTTAAATAATTGTTAAAAAAATTATTGGGAAGAGTATTTTTATTTATTTAAAGCCGGACTCGTTCAAAAACTCCAACGTTTTCAAATAGAATTTATTAAACCAAAATTGTTTATTTTTTTCATCTGGAAATTCATTGTCCATTTATTTAGTTTGTTATTTCTGCTAGTATTTAATTAAGTCGGAAATGTTTAAAAACATTTTTACATTTTTTTTCCCGCATAAGAATTTTAAAATCTATGTATATTGATTACCTTCAACGCCCAACCGAATAACATTGTACATCAGGTTTATTAATAGGTATACATTTAAATAAATAAATGAGAAAATTGTAAATAAACATACGCGAATAAATCTCATTTTTTTTATTAACTAAATCTCACCATAAAATCAAAAAAGGTGAGAAAAAAAAACTTTTTAGTTAATTAATGGGGTTTTTCAAACTCTCTACTGATCTAAAAGACGCATGATTTAATAAAAATGTTTCTTTCAAAATGTGAAAAAATGTACCAGTCTTTAATTAAGCTCATTTAGATTTTAACCTCTTAAGAAAACACAAGCAATAATGCCCTTTCGAAGAACAAAGGTTTATTTTAAGTGTCTTCAACTTAATGTGAGGAGGACCTGGTTCATTTCTTTAAGAAAAAAAAATAAAGACGCTATCAAAAAAGAAGATAAATGCTAATTTTTTTCATTTAACATTAAAGTCTGGATCAAAAAATTCTTTAATAATAAAAGGATTTTTTCGTCATTACTGTTTTTTTCAAAGACAATTCTTTCATAATTTGATCTTTAAAAAAGACTTTTATAAAACTAATAATAATAATAAATTAAATTTTTTATCAAAGCGGAAAAAAATTTAGGACATTTTAATGCTCATTTTTTTAACCTGTTATATGTATAATTAATGTATTAAATATCTATTATTGTTATAATATTTAATACGAAATTTACAGTGAACTCTTCTATTAATTATTCAAAGGAAAGTCTGATAAAGCATCCTTTTAAAAGTTAAATTGGACGAATCGTTTATTTTATGGCGGGCTAATTTAATACCCATGTTTTCTCGGTACCATAGATTTCTTTAATTCGAGTCCTGGCAGTGCAATGGATGTTTGTAAAGTGGGTAAGAATCCACTTTTTATCCGTAGGTTCCGGTCTTAAATGGGATCTTTTGAGCGTTGGGCGTAGAGCTGACAAGCCTTTATTATTGTTATAAATTTAAAAATTTACATATGTTTTCGAAATCTACCGGTGGAAAGATAATCAGCCCACATTGGGCTGTTGGGACGAATCTATGATTTTAATGATGATGAATCAGAAAATACATTGCGCAATGCAATCGTAAAAAAAATATTAACTTATCCTTTTTATACTATTAAATTTAATATTGTTATCATTAAAAATAAAAATCATTTTTATTTTAATCAAAAGTTCTCCAAAATTACCCTTCTCTCGCCTATTACACTCTATGATGCAATTCGTTTACCGCGTGTCAAGTTTTTAACTAATCGCATTATAAATTGACTATTTTTTAGTTTGAATAATTGTTAAAAATTGTATTTGTCTAAATTGCTTAATTTTTTTTTGCCCGACTCGTGACTCAGTGGAAATTTGCGCCGATGGTAATCATTAGAGCTGAGGTTCAATCCGCCTTGAGGTTCGACAAATTCATCATAAAATAAAAATCAGAAAAAAAGCTTTCGGAAGTTAATATTTTTTTTTTCAATAACCTCGACTGATCTTAAAAAAAGTTTTTCGGTTTTCCGAAATACGCATTAATTAATTACTTCCTTCTTTCAAAAGTGTCTTAGAAAATATGTGTCATCTATCTTTAATTAAGCTAATTCAGATTTTAACCCGTTGAGAAAACATAAGCAATGCCCCAATCGAAGAATAAAAGATTTGGCGGTTTTTATGTCATCCTATAACTGTGAGAAGTACTTTGCTTCATTTTCTTTAAGAAAAAAGAAGACGCTATCAAGAAAAAGATAAATGCTAATTGGCTCTTTCATTTAACATTAAAGTCTGAACAAATTTTTCAAAAAGAAATATTGAGGATTTTTTCCCATTACTGCTTTTTGTTATTTTTATCATAAGAAAATTTTACAAAATTTTAAATTATGTATAATCGTTTTCACTTGTATAATTAACTGGTTTAATATATTTATTTTGTTACAACATTTACAATGCAATAGAAATTTGCGTAAATTCTATAAACTATGCAATGGAAAGATAATCATCCGTTTTAAAAGGAAAATTACGAATCGATTATTTCTTGATATGGGGTACACCAAGAGGGCATACATTGTGCAATGCAATCCTGGAAAAAACTAATAATTTTTCATTTAATTTTTCTTTTCATTTTAAATGAAATTTAATATTTTATCATTAAAAAAAAAATTGTTTTTATGATAATTAAAATTTCTCCGAAATTATCTTTCCGCCCATTACACCGTTGTGTTGCAATTCGTTAATCGCGTTCATGTTTTTAAACTATAATTAATTGTATTATAACTGAATATTGTTTAGTTTTAATAATTGTTGAAAACCTTTTGTTTTAATTGCAGTTAATTTATTTCCTGGTGAGTTTTCCAGTTTTCTCCCATACGAAATTGAAATTATTGTAAGTGCTTCCTCCTTTAAACTCCTGCCGGGCCACCCCCTCAAAATCAGAAAGGAACACTTTCGTTTAATTAATGATTTTTTTTCAATAACATCGACTAATCTTAAAAAAGCCGATATAAAAAAAGACGCAGTGTGACAAAAACTGTGTTGTCACTGTCTTTAATTAAGCTAATTTAGATTATTTCAAACTGTTAAGAAAACATAAGCAATGCCCTTTCGAAGAACAAAGGTTTGAAGTGTCATCCTTTCTGTGAGGAGAACCTGGTTCATCTTCTTTTAAGAAAAAAATAAAGACGCTATCAAGAAAAAGATCAATGCTAATTGGCTCTTTTCATTTAACATTAAAGTCTGCAACAAAGCATCCCTTCTTCAAAAATAGATTCTTCAATATTAAGGATTTTTTCGTCATTGCTGTTTCATCCCATGTTTTCTCTAAAGATAATTCTTTAATAATTTGACCTTTTAAAGCAGATTTTCATAAACTGGTAAGATAATAATAAAAAAATTAAACTTTTTATCAAAGAGGAAATTTTACGAAATTTTAAATGCCAACCTTTCATCTTTCATATTTTTAACTAATGAATTAATATATTTATTATTGCTATAATACTGAATGTTAAATTTACAATGAACTCTTACAAACTATTCAATGGAAAGATAATCAACCGTTTTAAAAGCAAAAATGGACGAATCGATTATTTTTAGGGTTTGGTTTGTCGCTCTACGGTTATCTTATGCACACTTTAGGCTAAACAAGACCTAACAGGACTTGCAATTTAACGGGGATTCGAATCACCAACAATCTCCCATGCCACCGCCAGGATTCGAATCGGAAGCCTTTGGTACAAACAGCCAAAGTGCTAGCCAGTGGACCATTATTTTTAGGGAGTTGGGGGGGGAGCTAATCAAACATTGCGTAATGCAATCCCTAAAACAAAAAAATTCCAAGTTTCGGTTCGATTTTTATTAAATTTCATATTGCTATCATTAAAAATCAAAATCATTTTTTTTTAAATTAAAACTTCTCCGAAATTATCTTTCTCGCCTATTACACCGCTGTGTTTCAATCTTTTTGCTGCTTGTCAAGTTTTTAAACTATAATTAATCGTATTATAACTGGATATTGTTTAGTTTTTAATAATTGTTGGAATTTTTTTTTCGAAATTGCTTAATTTATTTATACCCGGCTCGTGGCTCAGTTGTAGCGTGAGCCACTGGTGAACATTAAGGATGAGGTTCAATCCGTTGGAGGCATTATTGTATACACTGTTTCAAAAACGAGGAGCCTTGATGGTGTTTGTGATGTTCAGCATCTTGCCCTCAGAATCGACCATCTGCCAGGGAGTTTTCCAGGATTTCTCCTTACGATACGCAAATGCTGGTTAGTTCCCCATAAAAGTCCTCTTGGAAAGCACTGCTCTCCTTCTTTAACGGCACGGAGCCAAGTTAGACCTCGACTGATCTTAAACAGCCGCCATTGAAAAGACGCATTAATGAATTGCTTCTTCTTTCAAAAAGTGTAAAAAATGTGTCACTGTCTTTAATTAAGCTCATTTAGATTTTAACCTGTTAAGAAAACATAAGCAGTGCCCTTTCGAAGAATAGAGGTTGGAAGTGTTGTCCTTTATGGGAGGGGGGCTGGTTCATCTTCTTTTTAAGAAGAAAAATAAAGACACTTTCAAGAAAAGGATCAATCTAATTGGCTTTTTCATTTAACATTAAAGTCAGCAGCAAAAGCACCCTTCTTCAAAAATAGATTCTTCAATGTTGAGGATTTTTTCGTCATTACTGTTTCATCCCATGTTTTCTCAAAAGATAATTTTTTAATAATTTATCCTATAAAACTGGTTTTCACAAAGCTGGTAAGATAATAGTAAAAATTAAATATTTTTATCAAAGTGGAAATTTTACAAAAATTTTAATGCGATATTTTTTATTTTTCACATGTGTAATTAATGAATTAATATATCCATTATTGTTATAATACTTATTGTGAAGTTTACAATGAACACTCCTAAAAACTATTCAATGGAAAGATAACCACATGTTTTAAAAGCGAAAATGGACTAATCTATTATTTTTGGGGCGTGTGGTCTAATCAGACATTGCACAATACAAATATAAAAAAAAAAATTAATTTATCTTTTCATATTATTAAATTTAATATTGTTATCATTTAAAAATCAAAATTATTTTTATTTTAATTATAACTTCTCCCTAATTATCTTTCTCGCCTATTACATCGCTGCGCCGCAATCCGTTTGCCGTCGATTTTTAAACTACAACTAATCGGATTATAACGGATTATTGTTTAGTTTTAAAAATAATTGTTAAAAATTTTTTTGTCTAACTTGATTAATTTATTTAGCCCGACACGTGGCACAGTGGTAATCTGCTGGCGACTTTGTTGTAGACACTGTTTCAAAAAACGGACAGGTTCTAGGGTCTGAGATATTCAGCATTGAATAAATACGAAATTGTAAATAAACAAGCACAGGTAAATCTAATTTTTTACTAACTAAATCTCACCATAAAATCAAAAACGGAAAGGAGCACTTTCGTCTTATTAATGTTTTTTTTTTTTTCATTGACCTCCAATGATCTTTAAAAAGTCGGCATAAAAAAAGACGCTTTAATTAATTGCCACTTCTTTCAAAAAGTGGGAAAAAATGTGTCCCTGTCTTTAATTAAGCTCATTTAGATTTTAACCTGTTAAGATAAACATAAGCAGTGCCCTTTCGAAGAAAAAAAGGTTCGAGGTGTCACCTTTCTGTGAGGTAGACATGGTTCATCTTCTTTAAGAAGAAAAAGCAAAGACGCTATCAAGAAAAAGATCAATGCTAATTGGCTCTTTCATTTAGCATTAAAGTCTGAACAAAGCATCCTGCTTCAAAAACAGATTCTTCAATATTAAGGATTTTTTTTTCGTCATTTTTATCCCATGTTTTTCTCAGAGATAATTTTTTAATAATTTGATCCTTTAAACCTGATTTTTATAAAACTGGTAAGATAATAATAAAAAATTAAATTTTTTATCAAAGCTGAAATTTTACGAAATTTTAAATGCCATCTTTTATCTTTCACATCTGCAATTAATGAATTAATATATCTTTTATTGTTACAATATTTTAATGTGAATTTTGCAATAAATTCTATAAACTATTCAATAAAAAATCATCCCTTTTAAAAGAGAAATTCGACGAATCGATTATTTTAGGGGGACTAATCAGAAAATACATTGCTCAATGCATTCCTAAAAATTAAATTTTCTTTTTGATCTTATTAAGTTTAATATTGTTATCATTAAAAACAAAATTGTTTTTATGATAATTAAAATTTCTCCGAAATTATCTTCCTCGCCTATTACACCGTTGTGTTGCAATCCGTTTGCGGTTTGTCAAGTTTTTAAACTATAATTAATCGGATTAAAAGTGAATATTGTTTAGTTTTAATAATTGTTGCAAAAACTTTTTGTTTAAATTGCTTAATTTATTACCTGGTGGAGATTCCGTTTTCTGCCATACGATACGAAAATGCGAGGTGGTCCCTTTTAAAAGCCTCCTCCCGGAAGCCACTGCCCTTCTCCGTCAGTGACACGTAGCCAAAGTCAGACTTCTACCTACGGGTGTTTTCCATCACATCAGAAGCTGCCCCCACAAAAACAGAAAGTAACACTTTCATCTAATTAATGTTTTTCTTTCAATAACCTCGACTGATCTTAAAAAAGGTCGGTACAAAAAAAAGACGCATTAATGAATTGCTTCCTCTTTCAAAAGTGTGAAAAAAAAAATGTGTCACTGTTTTTAATTAAGCTCATTTAGATTTTAACCTGTTAGGAAAACATAACCCTTTCAAAGAATAAAGGTTCGAAGTGTCATCCTTTCTGTGAGAAAGATCTGGTTCATCTTCTTTAAAGAAAAAAAGCAAAGACGCTATCAAGAACAAGATGAATGCTAATTGGCTCTTTTCATTTAACATTAAAGTCTGGAACAAAGCCTCCCTCTTCAAAAACAGATTCCTTAATATTAAGGATTTTTCGTCATTTGCTGTTTTATCCCATGGTTTCGCGGAAACAAATTCTTTAATAATTTGATCCTTTAGAGTTGTTAAGAAAATAATAAAAATTAAATATTTTATCAAAGCCGAAAATTTACGAAATGTTAAATACCATCTTTTTAACTTTCATATGTAAGTATAATTAATGAATTAATATATTTATTATTGTTATTATATATTTATTGTGAAATTTACAGTAAATTCAATAAACTATTCAATAGAAAGATAATCACCCGTTTTAAAAGCTAAAAGGGACGAATCGATTATTTTTAGGGGATGGGGGCTATTCAGGCATTGAGCAACGCAATCCTAAAAAAATTAATTTTCTTTTGATATTACTTAATTTAATATTGTAATTATTAAAAATTAAAATTATTTTTGTTTCAATTAAAATTTCTCCGGCAATTATCTTTATCGCCTATTACATCGCTGTGTTGCAATCAGTTTGCAACAAACGTGTCAAGTTTTTAGACTATAATTAATCGCATTATAAATGAATAATTTTTAGTTTTTAATAATCGTTAAAAAATTTTTTTAAATGCATAGTTTATTTATGCCCGACTCGTGGCTCAGTGGTAACGTTCATCACTAGTGAGCGTTAGGGCTGAGGCTCAATCTCCTGCCGATATTGTTGTAGACACTAGAGAGTTTTTGTATATATTTTTTTTATCGTCCGATATTTTCCTAGTGCGCATGCTCATAGCAAACATTGTTATTGCGCATGCTTATCTGTAATAGTGCACTACTGAGCTATTCCTATGAGCATGCGCGCTATGAAGAAAAAAATAGCGGACGATAAAAAAACGTTATGCAAAAAATCTCTATTGTTTAAAAAAACGTGCAGATTCAATATTGGTGATGTTCAGCATCTTGCCTCATTCGTCGGACTACCTGGTGGGTGGTTTCAAGGTTTTCTTCCATACAATACGTAAATGCGGGGTAGTTCCCCCTAAAGTCCACCTAGAAAGCACTGCTTTCCTCTTCTTCAGTGACACACGGAGCCAAATCAGAATTTTACCTACAGGTGTTCCATCATAACAGAAGCTGCTCTTTCCTTTATCCATGAGTAGATTACTCATGGGATACCCGCATCCAGGACACTGAGGATTAGACACACAACACAACAATTCATTTATTTTGTTTTGAAATCAGCTTTTCTTCTGACAATATATCCATACTTTTGCCTGAAGTACTTTGTACAAAAGCAAAAAATAAGTATTTAACAAGTATTTTTACAAATTTGCCGAACTTGACAACTTGGCGGTATTGGCGATTGATTTGGCGTAACTTTTAGAAACGGACTGACATATAGCATGATAAAAAAACCATCAGAAGTTTCAGAAACTACGTTTGTAACTAAATGCTAATTAAAAATAACGATCATTATCAAGAGAATTTCTAAGTATCCTACATCATCTTCTAGGAAAATTCCGAACGAAGGATTATAAAAAGACTTTGCAGATTTAATTCAGAGTATTTTATCTTCTAGTCATTTGTAGTAAGCTTTATCCCCGGTGATCCTGTTTGGTAACTAATTCGACTTGTGTCTTTTGTCCTTTATTATTAGAAATTTAAAATTCTTTTTGAAACTAAACGCTGTGTTTTATTTCATTGATATTCAAGTCCATGCACAAATTTATTTCAACTAAATGGCAAACTAAAAATTATGTAAATTTATTAAATTGGATTATCGATATTAACTTTAGAGCAAACGTTTTATAATTTAATACAATAAGAGCAAAGCTCGTCTGTAAATAACAACACTCCAAGTTTCAATATAACCAGTAATATAAAAAAAATTAAGTCAATTCCTGCTTTTTTTTTCACTATATTACAGAAAGTCCTTTATAAATAATATTCATTCATTTTTTAAGTTTATCTGGCACCGTCTATTGGTAGATACATGCAACTTAAATCTAAAAAAAAAATGAATTAAATTTAATTATTGAATTAATATTTTGAGAAAAAACTGCATGAGCATCAAGTGTCCGCCACTACAAGTTAAAAAATGTGTTTGAACTTTAGTGGATGAATAAAAAGTATTTTATGAATGATTGAAAATTTGAACAAGATATATATGGGAGAGTGTGAGCTAATAAAAGGTGAAAAGAGATCTAAAATAAAATTGAATGTTAAAAATAAATCAAAACATTAGACTCAAAACAAAAAATAAATTAAGAGGACATAGTACTTTGTTACCTTCAAAAAAATATTATTAAAAAATAGTTTAGAATATTGGAATTCTTTTTGAATAAACCGCATTTAAATCGGACAAAATATAAATGTCAAAAAGGGACATTCAATAACGGGATATTTTCTCAGTTCCCAATTGTCCCACAAAAATTTATGATTGAAGAGAAACATCAGAATTTAGAAACTCACATGTTTCGTACAAATAAATTTTTCTTTGTCTTGTACATTTATCTTTCATTTTAAGTTTTTTTAATAATACGCTTTTATTAGTTTCACCTGTATGTTTGTATGTAAGTAACTGGCTTTTTTTCCCCCCTGTAGATCTGTTTCTCCTCATATACACTATTTAAGTGGCAAAGAAACATTTACAGGCATCTTTCAGAAAGAAAAACAGTTGATTCTTTTTTGCTTTTTATATTAGTTTCACCTGAATGTTTGTTTGTAACTGACACTTTGGGCTCGATTTTGCCCCTACTTTAAGCGATCGATTTTAATTTAAACGTTGTAGACTTATGAAGGAGCAACGACACTAAATAGTTTGATAAGTTTATTATCTCATCCTGATTAGGATCGCCAGGATTAGAGATTTTATTTTAACTTAGAAGAGCAATTTAACCCATGTAGAATAAAAGTATTCAGTAAAAGACATTCAAACCTACGTGGGACAATGGATGACGCGCCTGGACTACGCATCAGAGAGATTCCTGTTCAAATCCTGGCTGACTCGACATATTCGCATTTAGCCTTTGTTTTACTCACATAATTACAATTACACTTCATTTAAATATTATAGTTTAAAACACTGAAAAACATGAAGTTTTAGAGTTAATCAAACTAAAAAGTAAAAAATAAAACAATAATTATAATAATTAACAATTTTTTTACTTTTTAGTTTGATTAACTCTAAAAACGTGTTTTTAGTTTTTTTAAACTATTAATTTATTTTAAATTTCATTTTTTATTTTATTTTCATATTTTTGTCGTCGTCATCACAAATCTCATGCAAT
Organism: Caerostris extrusa; assembly: GCA_021605095.1. NCBI lineage: Eukaryota > Metazoa > Arthropoda > Arachnida > Araneae > Araneidae > Caerostris > Caerostris extrusa. The sequence goes on along the minus strand of BPLR01007001.1, from coordinate 26,182 downwards.
ACAACTTATTGTTAATTTATCATAATAAATGAAAAACAAGCAACTGAATAATCAAATATATATTAAATCTGAAATTGTAAAAAAAAAAAGATGAAGCAGTTAAATAGTGTGCATTTAATATCTAACTGTTACTGAACATGATGATAAAGTCTTGAAAATTTGCTTCAAACAGATAGTTTTAGCAACAAGCATGTTTTCTGTTAATAAATATTCATCTATTTTATTTTTAGTTTCATTGATCTTTTAAGTTTCATTTATCTTTCATTTTGGTATTTCAAATTTTAATTTTATATCTAATTTTCATATTTATTGTCATCATAAATGTCATAATAACTTGTTGTTAATAACACATATGTTTAGAATAGCAACACAAGTTTCGTGTTAATAGTTCATTTATCATTATTTAATTTCATTTATCTAATTTTAGTTTCATTTACCTTTATTTTTAGTTTCATTTATCAGTCATATATCCTTTTTTACTTTCGCTTATTTTTTCATTTTAAGTTTTTCAAATTTCAATTCTATTTCTTATTTTCCCATTTTTGTCGCTTTTTTTTTTTTTTTTTTTCAGTTGTTTTGTTTTTAAAAAGTACCTTTGTTACAAATCACTTGCACACAATCCTATTGTTAACACATCACAATAAATAAAGAAATGAATAGTTTAAAAAAAACTAAAAACTCGCTCTTAGAGTTAATCAAACTAAAAGTAAAAAATAATTGTTAACATGACTGACGAGAAAACAGAATGTCACTGTTCTAAAAGTGCGTGGGTGCTCTGGATATCAATCGTTATAATTTTTCACTAGTTTCATTCCGAAATGCAGAGTTAGTTTTAAAATGTCATACAAAGCACCCCACGCTTTTAGAACAGTGACATTCATTTTCTCGTCAGTCATTTTATTCTTATGTTAACAAATATTTTTTACTTTTTAGTTTGATTAACTCTAAAATCATGTTTTAAGTGTTTTTTAAACTATAATATTTAAAATGAATGTCCTGGTACGGAGGAGTGGAACTATAGTTCTGGCAAATAATGTAATTGTGAGTAAACAAAGGCTAAATGCGAATAGTCCGTTGTGCCACTCAAGTCCCACGTAGGTTTGAATGTCTTTTACTGAATACTTTCATTCTTACATGGGTTAAATTGTACTTCCTAAGTTAAAAATAAAACCCTAACCTGGCGATCCTAATCATGATGAAATAATAAACTTATCAAACTATTTTATTGTCGTCGGTCCTTCTTGATAAGTCTACAACGTCTAAATTAAATCTGATCGCTTAAAGTAAAAACAAAATCGAGCCCAAAGAGCTTCAAAGTTACAAACAAACAAACAAACATACAGGTGAAACTAATATAAAAACCCCACGAGTAAAAGAATCAACTGTTTTCTTTTCTGAAAGATGCCTGTAAATGTTTTTTTGCAGCTTAAATAGTGTATATGAGAAGAAACAGATCTCCAGGGGAAAAAGTCAGTTACATACATACTTACAAACGTAGAAACAAAACAGGTGAAGCCAATAAAAAAGCTGCATAAAAACAAACATTGAATAATCAAACATATTACACTGAAATTGTAATTACATCTGAAATTGTACCTTTAATAAAAAACACTTTTGTTGAAAATCTTATTTATATTTCCCAATTATTTTTATTATTTTTATTTTATAAAATTTTCTACAATTATATAAACGTACTGAATCTTGCGTAAATGAAAAAAATTATTTTTATTAATAACTCTTTCATAATGTAATGCTTTATTAAAAGTATATATCACCACTGATATAATATATATATATATATAATAAAAAAATTTTTCAATAATGCATTTTGTAACATATAGCTTTCAAAGTTTAAATATTAAAAATAATAATAATAAACGCAGAAAAAATTCAATTTTCGATAAATTTAGAAAAAATTTCTCCCTTATTTTAATATTAAACAATTCCTTCATATCATGCTTTAATCTCTATTAATTAATATCTTGGATGTTTTGTATTATATACACAGATTGATCGAAATGATAAAATAATCTTAAAGCTTCCTACTATACCTATTTTTCAGCTGAGTTATAAAAAAAAAAAAAACTGTTTAAACATAATTATAGAGAGCTAATACAATTTTTAAATCCTTTACAAAAATTATCTTGTGTCAAAATGTAAAAAAAAAAATGACACTTTTTACCGAACCTTTTCTTGTCTTTAAAGGTCATAACAATTTTATACCTTTGCTGTAATCTAAATAGAAAAGTAGTTTGGAGCAATTTTTGTTGTTGAATTTAACAATTTTTAAAAAAGAATTGATTTTTCCTTCACGACATACTAAAATAAAAGTTTAATATCTTTTGTAAGCACCTAGATTATTTATGGATTTTGCGATTCTATGAATATCTTGTTGTCCTCAAACTGAAGTAGTGTGAATCGAAACTCAAACAAGTAAAGCCCAAAGTGAGATTTTTTCATGCTATTAAAAGTTAAATATGAACACTTGAAATCTTTTCAAGTGTACACCAAGCATGGACATTGAAATATGGACATTGGAAGTCTAAATTATACACCCAAGTGAAAGCTTGAAATCTATCAAGTTTACATCAAGCATGAACACTTAAATCAATCTATTAAGCGTCAACAAGTATGAACATTTGAAATCTATGAAGTATACACTGTAAAGATGGAACACTTGAAATCTATCAAGTTCGAGTCCTGTTGGTGCCATGGATGTTTGTGTGGTTCGAACTAATTTTGTTTGTAGATCCATGTCTAATGTAACTGTAGAGCGTTTGGGCTAAATAGCCACCCGGAAAAAAGAAATCATCTCCTGTTTCGGAATCTGCTGTGGTCGGTGATGACTTATGGTCCAATATGGAATGAAAGTGCCAGGAGTTAGCTAGTTAGTTATACTATTATAGTATTATTTCATTTTATCGGTTTTTATGAAACAGCAGAAGTTATCTTTTGCAATGAGGAGGTAATAAAATAATCAAAGACCCCATTTTATCTTGTTACCTCCAAAACTGTTTAAATATAATTATAGAGAGCTAATATTTAAAATGGTGTTAGTGTTCATCTTTGTTGTATATTTATAGATTTCATATGTTCAAGTGCTTCAATAGATTTCAAGTTAAGTTCATGTTTTGTATATACTACTTGATAAATTTGAAGTGTTCATTTTTGGTGTATACTTTATAGATTTTAAATGTTCATGCTTCAGTATATACTTGATAGATTTTAAGTTTTCATCCATGAAGTATACTATACTTTAAAGACTTCAAATGGCCATGCTTTTTCTGGTGTACTCTTAGATTTCAAGGTGCTCATGTCCATACTTGGTGTACTCTTAGATTTCCCAAGGTGTCATGCTTCAGTACAACGGATAGATTTCAAGTTCTCATCCATGGTGTACTATACTTTAAAGACTTCAAATGTCCATGCTTGATGTACCTTTAGACGCTTCTCAAGGTGTCATGTCCATACTTGGTGTACTCTAGATTTCAAGGTGTCATGTCCATACTTAGTGTACTCTTAGATTTGCTGTGACAGCGTTTCATAACGTACACTTGATAGATTTCAAGTTCTCATCCATGGTGTGTGTTTAAAGTACAAAGACTTCAAACCATGCCATGCTTGATGTACTCTTAGATTTCAAGGTGTCATGTCCCATACTTGGTGTACTCTTAGATTTCAAGGTGTCATGTCCATACTTGGTGCTATCTAGATTTCAAGGTGTCATGCTGTGTACACCCTTGATAGATTTCAAGTTCCTTTATCCATGGTGTGTACTATAGCCCTCAAAGACTTCAAATGTCCATACTTTGGTGACTCTTTGCAGATTTCACAGATATGTCCATACTTGGTGTCACTCTTAGATTTCAAGGTGTCATGTCCATACTTGGTGTTCTTTAGATTTCAAGGTAAGACATGCTGCGTGTACAAACTTTGATAGATTTCAAGTTTCACTCCATGTGTGGTACTTATACTTTATAAAGACTTCAAAACGTCCATGCTTGCGTGTGACTTTCGAGGTGTCGTAGTTTGGTATACACTTGATAGATTTCCCAAGTGTTCACGCAGGGAAAAAAGTACACTCTTGATAACACGTCAAGTGTTCATATTTATATACACTACAATACAATATCAATGCTCTCACTCAATTTTTTTCGCATTTACATAGAAAGCAAGTAACAATAACTAGGGAAGACCATATTTTCGCCAGACATCCATCTCATGAAACTTCATAATTTTCGACGAAACATTAGACATAATGATAATGTCTTTGCTTCATTTAAGTTTCCCTGTCTCAGCTGATTATTTACACCTGGCATCGAGCTGCAGATGCGCCTGATGGAAAGTATCACTCAGCTAATACCAACGTGCATTAGAGGATGGACATGAGCGCTTTCGTTCACGTCCATGGTGCCAGCGCTCATGCTCACACAGAAGAAGAGAGAACAGCTCCGGTGTCCCTCCATAATATTGCACTTCACAAATTTTAGCTACATGTCAAACTCCCTGTGTAATACGCTATGTTTCACCTGCAGGCATGGTTTTCCTTCGAAATGACCTCAAGTTTCGGTGAAAGGGTGCTTATATGTATGTATCACTGACCCCTTGTGAGGCCCTGATTCTTGCCATACTTAGCGTTAGAGTGCATCCGGATTTAATTAGAAACTGTTGTAGACTCCCAAACAAAAGGACCGACAACTCTAAAATATTTTGGATAAAGTTTATTATCTCATCATAATTTGCATCGCCAGAGGAGTGATTAAACACACAGCCTTTGAAAAGTCATCTTGATCGGTGGCTGGTTTCATTTTTCCCTTGGGAGATCTGTTTCTCCTCATACATACCATTTAAGTTCGAAAAAAGAAACATTTACAGGCCTCTTTCAGACTCCAAACCTACGGAAGCGGCACAACGGATAACGCGCTCAACTACAGATTAGGGAGATTTCCTCCTTCGATTCCTGGCTGGCTCGACATATTCGCATTTAGCCTTTGTTTCACTACACAATTAAATTATTGTACGAACTAGTCCTCCGTACCGGGATCTCATTTAAATATTTATAGTTTAAAAACACTAAAAACACGCTTTTAGAGCTAATCAATCTAAAAAGTAAAAAATAAATCAACAGTTTAAAAACTAAAAGAGTTAATCAAGCAAAAAATAAAAATAATTGTTAACATAAGAATAAAATGATGACCGACTAGAAAATGGTCGTCACTGTTCTAAACCGTGGGGTGCTTTGTATGACATTTTTAAACTAACTCTGCATTTCGAATGAAACTAGTGAAAAATTATAACGATTGGATATCGAGCACCCCACGCTTTTAGAACAGTGACATTCATTTTCTTGTTAGTCATTTTATTCTTATGCTAACAATTATTTTTTACTTTTTAGTTTGATTAACTGTAAAAGCGTGTTTTTTGGTTTTTTAAACAATAATTTATTGTGTAAAAATCTGTAAATATGTAAATTAGTCAAAAGGTGGACAGCAATAAAGCAGAAACATCACACAGGGTGTCATACTGGCTATCTAGTGTAGTATTTTAATTTTGGTTCTTTTCATTTTTAGTAGTTAATATTTTGTTTATTTACTCCTCAGTTAATGTTTATTGTCCGATTTTTTTTAATAAATGGAATGGCAAAAGTTGTGTGCTCTATTTGTTTTTCTCAAGTGTAACACAAAGTATGTAATATAGTAGGTACATCATTGGTGCACAGCTTTGCAAATGTTGAATACCCTATAAATCGACAACATATGTAAAAGAGTACATGAAATCATCCTGCCAATAACTGAAATAATTAATACAATCTTTTTTTTTTGTAACTCTTAAAATAGCTGATACGATCCTAATATTGAAATATATTTAATATATATAAAATCGGATAAATGTAACAATCGATATGTACATAATGAAATCTCAATGAATTCTACTGCAGCTTGTTTACATTGCAGAGTGAATTCTCTGATTTATAAAACATTGTATTAAAAAAAAAAAAAGTCAAAGTGAAACCAGACATCTTTACTCAACAAAATCAAAATCCAACAAAGAAATGAATATCTTTGAAACCACTAGACCGATTTGTCAAATTTAGCTGGGAAAAATCCCTAAACGAAAGTCCAAACAATAAGGAAAAATTTTATTCAGGAATAACTTATACTTGAAAATATGTGGATCCCTAAGAAATATGGGAAACCGTCTAAGCCAGCGACAGTGAGTATCATCATAAAATACATATTTTACCGGAATCGAATATATATTTCTCTAAAGTAAGTACACAAGAAAAAAGTACAGAACGAATATTGAATAAAAAATAACAAAAATCGGAGACAGTAGAAAACGGACTTTTTTTTCAGAGACGACCTAAACCTTGAGGGAGATAAAATCACCATTTTCTTTTTCGGGAAAAGACCCACCGAGGACATCTATTGACGGGATAACCCGTTTCCTCTAAAATCCCGAAAGCGGCCCGGCAGAAAACCGTACTTTCATGATTCCCGGAGTCCTCAACTGTTTCTTTATGATGCTGCTCTTCCGTGTCCCGTAGTCATGGAGATGCTATGGTAGTTTAAGAGACTCAAAAAGGAATTATTTTCTTTGTGGGAATATAGCTGGGATAAATGGGTTGGTAACATGTTTCAAATGTTCAGAAGCTAAATCTATGTACGAAATATAGCAATGAATCGTATACTGCTGTTAATGTATCATATCATGAATCAGTTGATCACTTTTGAATGATGTAAAGCGCACAAAGCAAGTTTCCGCAAAAAACAAAATTGAATGCCTGTTCTTTTTGCTCAATTAATTCAGATATTTCAAAAATCGCCGGAATAAGTTTTAGCGTCTCACAAAGCCAAACGTAACTCAAACACTAATGAATATTTTAACGAAATTTTGTGCACACACAGATATCAATGATGTCAAACCTAAAAAAAAAAAAAATTGAAATTTTATAAAACCCCGGTAATTTAAATTGAAAAAAAATGGCCTTACTTAGACGCAAAGTATAGTAGGCCATCGTTTGTACACTTGAAAATATTAAATCCACTAAAAAATCGACAAATATATGTTCAATATTACCTGAAATCCTCCTGCCATTGATTGAAATAATTTATGCAATATTTTAGAAACAAATAAAAATACAATCCCAAAAAATTTTTTATATATAAATTGGGATAAATGTAAATAATCTGATATTTAAAATCTCTGATTAATTCTACTGTGACTTGTTCAGCATTGTCATGAATTTTGGATTTATAAATCATTGTATAAAAAAAGTGAAAGCGAAATCGGATATCTTTACTGAACAAAACAAAAAAATCCAACAAAGAAGATGAATATCTTTCGAAACCACTAGACCGATTTATCCTTAGCTGAAAAAATCCTTAAACGAAAGTCCAGAACAATATTTTTGGAAAACTTTTATTCAGAAGCAACTTATACCATACAGAAATATGGGGAAAAAGTCTAAGCCAGTGACGGAGTATCATAAAATACATATTTTACCGAATCTCGAATATATATCTCTAAAGCAAGTACGCTGAAAAAAAAGTACAGGAACGAATATTGAATAAAAAAAAACAAACAAATCGGGAGAGTTAGAAACGACTTCTTTTCGACGACCTAACCTTGAGGGAGATAAAATCACCATTTTCTTTCGGGAAAAGGCCAACCGAGGGCATCTATTGATGGATAATCCCATTTCCCATAAATCCCGGAAATCGGCCAGCCAGAAAAACCGGATTTTTCATGATTCCCGGAGTCGTTACGGAACCAACTCAACTGTTTCTTTATGATTCCACTCTTCTGTGTCCCGTAGTCATGGAGATGCTATAGTAATTTAAGTGACTAAAGGGAATTATTTTTTTCTGGGGAATATACGATGAAATGGGTCTGATAACATGATTCTAATGTCTAAGAAGCTAAATCTATGTACGAAATATAGCAATGAATCGTATACCGCTAAGTCAATGTATGATATCATAAATTAGTTGATCTCTACAATAGTGAAAAGTGCGCAAAGCGACGATTTAGCCATCCTTTGACCTATCCAACAATCTTTAAGCCAAGAAGACTCATTGAAGGAAAGAAATTAAAGGAATACCTTAGCGAGATGTTAGGTACCAATCAAAATAACTGTCCAAGTTTACCGTTTGTATCCAAGTTGCTTTGAAAACATTTTTGCAGGAAAACCGGCCGTCGAGAATAATAATGATTTTTATTAGGTATAGTTTTTTATTTCTTTTCTAGCTAGCTAGCTTTACAGAATGCAAAACCAAGAAACAACATGCATCAAAGCTTCAGAAGTTTATTAGACAAATATCACAAAGTGCAAATTAAAATGATTGAAAAATGCAGCTGGTTTTTCAGTTCAGAATATAAAAAGAAATCAGCAATCCATGTAGCCGCGATAGTTGTAAACGACATTGAACGGCACTTGCTGGTACAGACGGTTGCGCAACAGAGTTTATTTCTTGCACCATGCTTTTTTATAATAGTGTGGTGCGATCCATCAGTGCCATGTGACCAAAATGCCTGGCATGTAATGACGATGCAACTAAGTTGGTGCAATCCTTCTCGTGAGTCAGTTCGTCTCTCCCTGTATCCATCGATTGCATCTCCGAATCACCATGGCGTAAATTACTTTCTGTGTGATGAGCATCAATTTATCCAAAATTTAATCTGCAGAAGTTCTCATAAGTTACAATTTTTACTACGCGCAACTCAAAAATAGCTCTATTGATACACACGCATATTTTTTCTTACAAGGGTTCTGAGATTTCTCTATGGAAAAAATATCATACACTATTACAATGTACGGTATTTAAAAAAAAGGTTCTATGGTTCACGGATATAAATCGGTTCTATGTACGGATTCTATGTTATGTACGGATCCATGTTCGCAGGTGCCATAATGAATCTGCTCAAAGAGACTACCTATTTGCATAATGTCCAACAAATTTCACATTTTTTGAAACTACCCATATGATATTGAATTTTGGATGGTAACTCAAAGGTAACAAAGTATGTAATAAAAAATATATCATATATCATCCTGCCAGTGACTGAAAATAATTTATACAATCTTATGGGTAGAAACTAGGCCTGAAAATAAAATAATTCATACGATCCCAATATAAAAACATTTTTGATATATCAATACGGGTAAATGTAACAATCGATATATAAAATATTGAAATCTCAATGAATTTTGGCGTAGCTTGTTTCTGTTGGATTTATATATCATTTTGATAGAAAAAAAGTAAAAGCGAAACCAGATATCTCACCAACAAAATCAAAATCCAACAAAGAAGATGAATATCTTTCGAAACCACTAGATCGATTTACTAAATCCTTAGCTGGAAAAAATCCCTAAACGAAAGTCCAAAACAATATTTCTCATGAAAACTTTTATTCAGAAGTAACTTATACCTTACAGAAATATATGGAAATAAAAAGTCTAAGCCAGTGACGGAGTATCATAAAAATACATATATTTGGATACTACTCGAACATCATATTTCTCTAAGTAAGGTGGCACGGATGTTAGAACGAATGATATTGACACACACAAGTGAGATGCGGTGGAAAACGGACTTCGTCAGAGACGACCTGAAACCTTTTGAGGGATGCAGATAAGATCACCATTTTCTTTCGGGAGCCACCGAGGGCATCTGCCTCACGCGGGACGATACCCGAGCTTTCCCGAAGCAACTTCGAAAACAGAGGCCCGGCGGAAAACCGGGGCTTTACGCGATTCCCGGAGTTTCGTTACAGCGATCAACTCAACTATTTCTTTTATGATGCTCTTCTGTATCCGTAGTCGCTGAGATTACGTAGCTTGGCGCCCCTTCAAAGGAATTACTTTTCGTGAAATATATGGATAAATGATTGGGCAATACAAAAGATTTAATGTCCAGGCCAAACTATAAAAATAAAAGATAGCTTGAAGTGAATGGTATACTTCGCTAATGCATCATATAACCAAAGTTGTCACTACAATGACGTAAAAGCACGTGCGTTAGAGGGACTAGCCAACAGTTCAAGATCTCCCAACAATAATCTGGAATGCACCTGCTTTTCATCGCTTCCAAGAATGTCTACTTTTACTTCATTCGTAATAATACGCGCTGGGTCTCTTTTGTTTACTAAATTCAAATGAATAAATAAATGTTAGTAAACTTTGTCACAACGAAATACAATTAAGTTATTAGTGACTTCCCAGTAATCCAGGAACCCAAGAACCGTGATTCATCTGTTGACTGGCAAAGCTGAGACTTCTGAAATTCATGAAGGCTTCAAGATCTCATGTTTCTGTGTGGATGCTCTTGCATGAAACCCAGTACGCTGCGCAGTGTGTCCTTCTTCCGTTATAATTTTTTTGGGCGGTATTTTCAGCTGTCATCATAAAAATGGCTGCACCGCTAAATTTACCTCCTGTTCTCTTGAACACATCTTGAGTTACAGTGAATTGCTACTTAAACCACTATTCAAGCAATGGACTCAAACTACTTAAAAATGTTTCCAATTTAATTGTTACGATTTCAGTATTCCATTTCACAAAAGTAAAATATTTTATCTTAAACAATAGCGCTGGCTCATATGCAAACACATCGCCTGAGGTCCGCATGCTTGCCAGAGATGCATTGGTGGTGGTCAACTGGTATGTTTGTAACGCAGCTGGCAACGACTTAGACATGCTGACGTTTGAGAATGCCTTAAGGCAAAGAGCTGCACAGACGTGTACTGCATTTTCATATTACCCCAGGGCACGTGTAATTGAAGATATGGAAGTCACTTTAGATACAGAGGAAGAGGCAGCCCTTCAGCTTCAAAGACCCGCCCCAGATGAGGCTCGGGACCTTCATGTGCTGTGTTTAAAGTACTTGAACCACAAAGACCCACTGCTGGGGACTCTTCCGAACATGAACCGTGGTGGCACTGAGCACATAGACACTCGAATCATGCTACATAGCATATGGTTATGGCGCGCTGGGTCTCCGAATGCGAACACGAGTGTTCTGGCGCCTGGTACCACAGGCTTGTACCGAGGTCCAGCGGTGCCATGGATGTTTGTAGTGTCTTCTCAAAACCACTTTGGAACCGTGGTGTCCCTGTCCTACTAGACACTGTGAAGAGCGGGGCATTGTTGATATATATGTATATATACATATATATATATATATATGGTATATATATATATATATATATAATATGGCAAAGTATGAAAGAGTGAGTAATAATACAATATATATATATATATATATATATATATATATATGTATATATATATATAAGAGAAAAGTATATATATATATAAAAGTATATATATATAAAAGCAAGTAAAACCGCCTATTTGAACACAAATTATTCAAGACAGTAAACAAAGCAATCCCCATATCTGTTCAAGTGTGATGCGCCTGCAATAACCGAGCCATCGGCGGTGGAACAAAGAAGGAAAATTATCACGAAAGGGAAAGCTGGTATCACGCACCTCCATATTCCAGAATCATGAGAACAAAATTTGAAACTTCCTAACCTCCCAGTTAGCCCAGGACACCCTGCTGACTTAAAGTCACTGGAGGCTGTTTTGTGCTGCATGAACCTCCAAAGCCACTGATTTTTACTTTTCCATACTTGTAAATGAGAATTGGGCCAATAACAAAGGTGAATGTTGACAGCGGAGTACCATTATGCCATTGATGAGATTCCAGAGAGTGTATTGCTCCTGATGCAAACAATCGATTGAAATTGGGAGTTGGTAACTTCTCGAAAGATAACAGTGTCTGGAAATTTCATTGATAGACAAAAGCTTCTGTTCAGTCGAAGCGGTCTTGACGTCGATTTGAAGAGATCAAGAAGAATTCAACACTACAGTGGAATGTATCATGATCGCAAGTTCCTCTATTTCCATTTGGCCTGTCTTTGCCGGCTCACAAAAGAATATTGTAGCCGCGTGGTGATCTCCCACGCCTTCGAGCTCTGTTCAACGCCAGTTTCATTGGAAGTGGTGAAGGAAGAATTCTGACATCACTGAACGCATCCGTGGTCACTTTGTAAACAAAAGTTCTTGCTGTTTCTGTATTCAGCTAAATTGAGACCTGCAGTGGATGAGGCGATACAATCCCCTACGCCGCCAAGCAGCACCAAGTGCCATCTTGGGAAGTGAGGTTGTACTTTTTGCGCGAAACCTTACATCTTTCGATTTCCAATGTGTGTATGTTATAAGTTTCTTTTGTGAACCGGAGTGCCATAGAACACAGAGTCAGGAGGAAAGCGTGCGGAGGAGTTTACCATCAAGAACGTGCAGCAAAGTCTTCGAATGAATGGTTACAGTTTTCTGAGAACACCCTTCATATTAATTTCTTCTTTTACTAAACACATATGTGCACCTTTCATTAAGATGATGTCATACACAAAATGAAGACAATCCTTAATAAACAATGGTTCTCCAACAATGCTCCCCAATCATATATACCATCACTAAAATATCAGGAGCTACAACATATTAATAGACAAAATAATATGAATAATGCCCAGCTTTTTTTTAAGCAAAATTAAAGTGACACAAGAAATATAATAATCTACCTGTAAACAAATCCATATTGATTGCAGTCTCCAACCAATATCTATTACAAATGTAAAAAGAAAGTGAAGTTGTTACTTAAGATGTTTTTATCAAATGATCACTGAACATAAAATGTTGTAGATAATTTCCAAGTGAATTTGGTGTTCCTCTACTTCAAAGACACTGTAAAAAGTCTCACTATATTCTAGGATTCCCTAAATTACAAGAATTATAAACCAACACAGTACTGGGGTCATGCATGATGATTTTTTAAAAATTAAATGAGATTAAGCAAAAAAATTTTTCTCATTTCCTAGATTCAACTCACCATGTTGCAGGGCTAAATAAAAGTTGAGTTATTAATGTCGTATCCTCTGAAAGAACAAAATCGCGGGTCGCTACGCGTGTTGCACCCTGAGGTTAAGTATGCCTGACGTCAGGCCACAGGTCGAGCAAGATAACACCTCCGAGGGATGGTCCGAGCTGGCATAATGGCGTGGCTGTGCACGCGCAAACAGTTGGGGCGCAACCCGCAAAGCGAGCGGCGAGTGCTTGACAACAGGCAGTCAGCCATCTTTTGGTATTTCTAACGCCTACTGGTAAAATTTTTCATATTTTTAGCTCCATCCTTAACTTAGAGTGGGTTAAAGCGGCATTGTTTTTCCATCTGACCCCAGTTCTGTAATTTGCAGTCAATCTTTGATCCTTGTGAAGCGAATCCATGGCTTATGAGCCTTGCCAAGTTATTTGCATCTACAAGGAAGTAGAAATGGCAGTCTGACCCAGACTTTGTGGCATTTTCGCCAAAGAATTTGCAATTTCATTAAATTCAAATCCATATGAGCTGCATCCATTGCAGGATACACATAGCGGCTGATGTGTGGCCCTTATATATGAAATAGAATTTAGCACACAGGGATAGTAATTAATGAGATTTATGTAGTTGCATTTTCTACTGTAAATTGTTGATGTAAATCAGTTTTGGCCAAGTGGCCAATTATAAAAAAGATATTTAAGATTCTTATAATGATGTCAATATTTTTTAACACATTCAATTTTTAAGAAATATTTTGCTCTCATTAATTAATTATTTTGAAAGCATATAGGAATCAAGTAATAAAAAAAAATTTTTTAAGTCAATTTCCTACTTTTTTTTTCACTATATGCAGAAAGTCCTTTGTAAAATAAAGTTGAAATTTTTTCTCTTACATCTGGCGCCATCTATTTTAGATACATATAGCTTAAAATTAAAAAAAAAAAAATTAAAATTAAATTATTAAATTTAATTAAAGGAATTAATATTTGAAAAACAGTATTAACATCAAGTGTCATTCACTACAAGTTTCAAAAAATGTATTTGAACGTAAGTGAATGGATAAAAGTATTTTATTATTGATTGTAAAATTGAACAAGATATATAAAGGGAGTGTGTGAACTAATAGTAGGAATTTAAAAAGATGCCACAGATGAGGAATTAAAATTCCAAATTTATCCTATTTATGTGCGCATACTTATTTCGTCTTTGTAGTAAGAACCAATGTGATGTCGACATTAAAAATCATATTTTCATTTGTTGCTAACTATATATGAGTCATTTTAATTGTGCCATTTCAAATGATGTTACAATTTTATTTTTATGTAAAAAAATTAAGTAAATAAGAATTTATCGTAAAATTGTAGAGTTGTCTGAGGAAAAAATGCTTTATAAAAATAACAATACGCTTAGAATACATATTATAATAAAATAAAATTCATTATTCAAGTTATTCTAGAATAAGCTCTAAAATATTGAATCTTTTAATAAGTTTTGTTTAATAATGATAATTATCTGTTACAATAAAGATTGGGGGATTTGATGTCAAGAAACACAAATGGAAGTTGGTTGATTTATGAATAGTTAGTTACCAAATTTTTAAATTAATTAATCAAATTTGTAAATATCTCATTGATTTCAGTATTTTTATTTTTTGTTTTGGAATCGTTTTTGATACTTATATAATGTAAAATATAACAAGGAATATTTGAAACCTTGTAAAAAAGAATTTTTAATGTTGAACATTTTCTATGATATGTGTCGATAGTTAATTTTATGTAAATTTTATGTAAAACTAACAATATTATTATGTAAAAAAAAAATATATTATGTAAATAAACAATATTATTATTATATAAAAAAACAATATTATTATTATGTAAAATTAAAAATAAAATGTCGACATTTTATTTTTTAAATAAAAAAGTTTTATTGTGAAAACAATTCAATGAAAACCATAAACAACACAACACAATTCAGTCACGTTAACTTTTGTTATTGCTGGGACATCCATAATTATCGCAAATCGATGGTAATAAAGAATAACTCTATGATGTTGTACCGACTATGAACAATCCTGCGTACGAAAAAGTTTTCAAGAAAAGTACTACTGTGTGCAAAAGTAAACAATTTTCAATTTAAAATTCCCGGGCCTTATGGAATTTCAATTTATATATATATATATTCATTAGTATTTGAGTTACGCTTGACTTTGTCAGACGCTAAAACTGATTCCGGAGATTTTTGAAATGTCTGAATTCATTGAGCATTAAACTGAAGTAATTGAGCTATTCCCACTCCAGTGACACCGCTTTGAGTTGATTGAAGAGATTCAACGCGCTTTGAAGGACATCCCGGCCGATGCCTTTTAGCATACACTGAGGATCGGGAAAAAAAGTTGGCATAAGTGCATTATGTCCGGAGGGGGATTACTTTGAGGGCGATGGAACAAATTTGGATGAATAAATAAAGAGTTTTTGAAAAATGAATTGGTCTTACTTTTTGGGCACAGTAGTCTCCCTTTTGAACAACCTGAAAGGCCCACTGTCAAAACCTCTCCTAACAGAGAACCCAAGAAAATAAAAAAAAAAAATTAATTCCAAAATCAAATCAAATTCAAAAGTTTAACTAAACCTTTAAACGATTATACTCAATCAAATTCGAACTTCCCCTTTTAATGATAAGACAACCAGAAAATCTTAATCAACTTCTTTCTAAACTTGATTTCACTACAATTGAAGATGGCATTTTTAAATTAACAGATTTTTATATCAAATTTTTTTCTACCGACAATGACCAAAACCTTTAAAGTTTCTAATTTTCTTCACCAAAATTTTTATAATTTCTGTTAGTATTACTAGCAAAGCATATCAACCCCTACAATTATTTTAAAAGGATTATCAATAGCTACTTCCAAGGTGAAATAGAAATCACTTTCTTAGTAAAAGGCTGCAATTTTACTATATTAATCAACTCACTAGGGGAGCTTATTTTTAGTTTTTCCACATCTGGCAAGTTATTCTTAAAAGATCTGACGGTCATATAACCTTTTTTTTCTTTAAATAGGCTTCTTTTCCTTTTTGTGATGATAAAAGTGTTCATTCGTAGACCTGGGTCAACACAATGCTTCCAATGCAACTGTTTTCATCATTCAGCAGATAACTGCACCTCTAAATCTAGATGCCTTAAATGTGTTGATAATCATTATCACAAAAATTGACTGATCGCTTTAAAAATAAAAAAAATGAAACACCTAAGTGCATTAATTATTAAAATGAATTAATAAAAAATTTAAAAACCTAAGTGCATTAAATACTAAAATAATAAAAAAATAAAAAAGCTACGTTCTTTAATTTTTACTGAATTAATAAAAAAAATTTATAAACCTAAGTAGATTATTATTAAAAATATTAAAATAATAAAAAATTTAAAAACCTAAAAAAATTGAAAAACCTAGATTAATTACTAAAACAATTTTAAAAAAAGTTCTTAAATTAAAAATAATAAAATTTGAAAAACCTAAGATTAATTACTAAAATAATTCAAAAATTAAAAAATTGAAAACATTAAGTACTGATTAATTATTAAAATAAGTTTAAAACTCTATTCGTAAAAAAACAATAATTGGATTCTCTCCTATAACTTTGTGGATTAATTACTGAAATCATAAAAAATTTAAAAAACCTAAGTGTAATAATTACTAAAATAATAAAATAAATTGAGATATCTAAGTTCTTAAATTACTAAAATAATAAAATTTTTAAAAACCTAAGTGCATTAATTACTAAAATAATAAAAAATTTCAAAAAACCTAAGTGCATTAATTATTAAAATAATGAAAAATTGACAAACCTAAGTGCATTAATTACGGTAATAAAATAAAGACATATTGCCTTCTGGTGGAATTGTCTAAATTCACCAAAGTTAATAGAACTCCTATTCATAATAATCAGAACAATAATTGTGATTCCTTCTCCTCTAACTTTGTGAAGCAAACTATTTCTTACACCAACGTAGCTAATATATCTCTCCCATTCAAACCTCAACTATTCAAGTTTCTGAACCAACTCTCCCAGGAAATCAATCTTCTGATACAATACATGAAGCTCTTCTCATTATTAAAGAAATCACGAATGTCTTCTCTTCTATCATCAATTTATCATTCTAAAAACATTCACAATGCCTTGCCTTCATATTGCTAAACAACAAAAGAAACTTTTTCTATTTCTCTGCAGTTTTGGTATTAAATATACTAATAAATAATTTCTACCTTTTTTAATTATAATAAAAACACTTTCCATGGAGCATATGAACCTTCTTAATGTTTTCTTACATTTTGCATCCCTGTTATTTCTAATTCAAGGGCTTCGACAGAATATAAGTCATCTATAGCTCAAGATGGGGCCTGATGGCCGAGTGACTAGCGCTTGGTGCTACAGGCTTCGGGTTCGGCGTGCCATTGATGCTTGTAGTGGTTCGAAATCCACTTTAAACCGTAGGTCCCGGTCTAATATGATTGTAGAGCGTTTGATGTGGGGGCTGACGACCTACCCCATAAAAAGTAAATTCTACCGTTTCGAAATCTGCCAGCAGGTTAACGGCCTTGGCCCACCATGGGCTGTTGCATCACTGATGATGATCATTCAAGATAGAAGCGTGTGTGGTTGCTTAGAAACCAAAGGGTTTCTTATCCGCAAACAATTCATAATACATTGTATAATTATGTACATTATTAAAGATTACAATATGGGTTATAAAGAGATCTATAATTAAAAAGATTAAGAAAGTCCTTTTTTTTTTTTTTTTTTTTTTTATTTTTTTTTTTTTTTTTTTTACGTTGCAATGAAAATTCGAAACTATTCGATTTCTTTATACATAAACTTTTACAAATTAAATACAGTTCATTTTCGAGAACAAAGCTTTAATGAATACATTTCAAAAGGATGAATCAAATTAAAACGAATCAAAATGAATGAATGCATATTAATTACAAATTGTTTTTAAAACCTTTTATAATTAATAGATTTTCATCGATATTTCATATGATCCAAAAGATCATCGTCATTCAGAGAGAAAAAGGAGGATTGGTGGGTGGAGGGAAAGTTCCACAGATATTCGAAGCTTTGAACGTACGGCTGTAAAAGGAATGCCGTCATAGGAAGAGGGGTGAAAGTCTATTTCAAAAGGAGGGATTTTTTTCTTTTCAGATCCCTTTCTTCGGTCCCCGCCGGACCAATTTTCTTTGACATCTGTCGAAATGTTTGAGTTCAGGGAGCGTCTTATCAACAGAGCTGTCAGCTCGCTCCGCTCTAATCTCTGCCGCCCCCTTTCAGTCTCAGCTTCCAGAGGCATTTTCAGCAATTTTTGCAGAGTTTAGGTATTTGAACTACTCAATCCGCCTTTCCTCGCCGCGGATCAGGGATCGTTTCCTCACTTAAAGTGGCATTACAGCGTAAAGATCAAACTTTCCTTCATGTTAAAAGACAACTGTTAACGAAACGGAAATAATATCAGTGTTTGTTCATATCAATGTTAACCTGAGAGCGAGTGAAAGAGCTTCCATCTTCCTACGCAAAGAAAGTACAACAATCTGAGGCTATAAAGACGAATTGTCCATCAATTGGTAAATCGGAATATCTTTGAAGTGAGATACAAATTCGACAACAGCTGGAACGATTTTCACGACACGATTTTTTTTTGCTTCACGACATTTCAGGTTTGGTTTGTCGCGGTCATTTTGTACACACTTTGGGCTAATTAGGCAGGGACCTTCAGTTTAAAGTGGATTCCGAACCACTCACAAACATCCATGCCACCGCCCGGATTCGAACTTGAACGAAATTTGAAGGAACGAAATTTGAAGGCCACGAAATTTGAAGGAACCTGCGTAGAGTGTTTCATTCAGATTGAGAAAACTATTTTTATGCGTTAATTAATCCATTCTCTCTTAAGTCTCGTCAGACAGGAGTGAGTGAGGGATGAGTAGCTTTCTCTGCTAGAGTCTCTGTCTGACAGCGAAAAACAACTCACGTTATCTCTGGCTGTGAATGACAGCTGATCCCTTTGAGGGGCGGGAAAAAAAAAACAATCTAGTCATAGCGGGTTCGAGACACATTTTCTGGTAGGGATTCTGCAAAATGGGTTAGAGAAAGCAATTCGGTCCTTATACTACCCGTCTGGGGATATGATCACAGGTTCATCAGCATCCATATTTGACACATTAGTTTGAAAGAGGAAAATAAACATCTTTATCAATCTCTTATCAGGTGAGTTTCAGTAGACTTTCAGAAGGTCGACAATCCTTTGATGAGAAACCAAAATCCGACACTAATCCCATCAAAAATGAATGTGCCAAATATGGATTTTGCTGAATATGAAAACACACTTGGAGACGGGAGCGTGAGAAGAAGGAATTTTCAACATGACAACACTCGACTACATATTGCTGGTGTAGTGAAAAAAATACTTAGAAACGCTGAAATGGGATGTTTTACCCCACCCGCCATATTCACGAGATATTGCACCATCAGATTACTACTTGTTCAGATACATAGAACATTGTTTGGGTAAGAAACTTTTCTGTTCTAATGAAGATACGAAAATTCTATCGATTGGTGGATAACCTCAAAAGATGAATTGTTCTTTCGATATAAAAATCTACTGCCAGAAAGATGAAAAATTATTGACTAGCGATGGACAATACTTTGAAAAATAGTAATACACACGAAATTTCACAATAAAACCTTGAACTTACAAAATAATTCCACAAAATTAATTGACAGTCCTAGTAACTCCGTCAGAAATCTTCAAGCTCGCTCACTCTATGGTAGTCAAAATTTCAAGAAAGTGATTGCGATAAAGAATTTATGATAACTACAGATGCTGAATTCTTTAAAATAAATAAAGAATATTACAACAGCGACGCATAGGATGCATAGGATTTTATTACGCATAGGATGTCTCATTTCGAGAGAAAAATTAATGGTCCAGTTCAAAATAACTCACCTACTCCTACACATTTGCCATTCTTGTAGCAAATGATTGAGAATTAAGGTGACGGCATTTTAAAAATAATAAAACAACATATTTAAAAAAAATTATGACATTAGCAATATGTGAAATTACGGATTTTTAAATTTCGTGCAATTTCAGCAAGAATAAATCTCATTTTTTTTTTTTTTTTTCATTTCTTTTTTTTTTTTTTTTTTTATCCTCCCAAACTGAGTGGTTCAAACCCTTTCGCC
Organism: Caerostris extrusa; assembly: GCA_021605095.1. Classification (NCBI taxonomy): domain Eukaryota; kingdom Metazoa; phylum Arthropoda; class Arachnida; order Araneae; family Araneidae; genus Caerostris; species Caerostris extrusa. The sequence goes on along the minus strand of BPLR01007001.1, from coordinate 6,057 downwards.
ATTTTTAGTCTCCATTTTTTAACCGTCGCCGACATGTTAACCGCAAAACTTCGTTAACTCGAATAACACGCAGCGACCCGAGACATCCCGGGTAGCAAATGCAATTGCCACCGACCCTGTCTGAAAAAAGGGGGCTTGAAGAAGACACATTTCATCCTCCCCCACCGACGGGTCTGTGTCAAAACACGACAATGAAAGAGCAGGAAAGTGTTTTAGATTTTAAAACGCTGAGTAGACTAGCTGCACGGGGACTGACCACAAATTGAATAGTTTCTCCTTGCTCATTGATCCAAGGTTTCAAGACTTGTGGCTCAGCATTAAGGCAGGGGTTCAATCCGCATTCGGCTTTGTTGTAGATACTGTTTCAAAAAACGAGACGACTCGATGGCATTTATGATGTTCAGCCTCTTGCCTCATTCGTCGGACTACATGATGGGAACTTTCCGGATTTTCTCCCATACGATATGGGAATGCGGGGTAGTTCGCCCTAAAAGTCCCCCGGAAGAACTGCCTCCCTTTTTCAGCGATTCCAAGTCAGACTTTTACTTACAGGTGCTTCCATTACAGCGGAAGCTCCCCTCCTTTTCCCTCCTTGCGTGAGAACACACGCGTTCATGTACTTGTCTAGATGTTGCTGTCTGTTAAGTGGAATAAAAAAGTTTCAAAACAGCATTTTTCAATAAACGTTTTTTTTTTTTTTTTTTTTTTTTTTTTTTTTTCCCCCTGCAATGTAACTTTTTGGGGCCTGGTGACCGAGTGCCTAGCGCTCTGGCGTTTGGTGTCACAAGTTTCCGCTCGAGTCCCGATCATGGCTGTTTTTAGTGGTTCGGAATTCCCTTTAAAACGTAGGTGAGGGTCTATTATGACTTTAGAGCGTAGGACTGACGTCCTTACCCATTAAAAAGAAAACATCTCATCGTTTGAAATCTTCCAGTAGGCAGACTGTCTTTCCACCATGGGGATTTTGCGCCAATGAAGAAGACGAATGTGGCTTCCTTGTTCAAGAGTTTTTAAAATTAAGGATCGTAAACACCACATTTCTTATTGACACATTTATGTTTTTAAGAATAAAGCGATAATTAAAATATAGATTCAATATCCTCCATACATAATATATTTGTTTTTGCTATAGTGATGTTGTATATTAACTGTTATGTATAGATTTTATCTCAAAGAATAATGAATAAATGAATTAAATAATTAAAATTGAATTACTGAAATATGTATAGGACAGTTTTTATAGTTTTACTAATTAAAAAAAAGTGAATTAAGTGATATCATAATTTTCATGTTGTATGTGTATTTGCGATTTTTGTTATTAAGATTTTTAAAAAAAAAAGTTTCAAAAAATAGTGAAAACAATATTAAATTCTGCATGTATTTTCGTCAGTATTTTGTTTTATGTTTACTAAGCACATTAACAACAAAAGAATCAGTTTATTAGAAAACGAGAACAAAGAAATAAAAACAAAATTTCATTCACAATTCCATGGGGCTCCAAATAAAGGCGCAAGATTTCATTAATTTCTTATACGTACATAGTTACAATTAGTCTTTTTAGGGCTTTAGATAACCTCGGACATGTATTTTTCAATTCCTTCTATTAGCTCACACTCTCCCTATATATATCTTGTTCAAATTTTCAATCGTTAACAAAATACTTTTTATTCATTCCCTCAAGTTCAAATTCATTTTTTTAACTTGTAGTGGATGACACTGGATGTTAATACAGATTTTTCAAATATTAATTCATTCATTAAATTTAATTAAATTATTTTTAGTTTGTTTTAGATTTAAGTTGCATATATCTACCAATAGATGGCGCCATATAAGCTTAAAAATAAATGAAAATTATTTATTACGAACTTTCTGCAATATAATGGAAAAAAAGAAGGAATTGACATTAAAATTTTTTTTTTTTTTTTTGTATTACTTGTTTAGATTATATGCAGAAAATTCCATCAATTGGAATAATTTGTCACATTGTTTAATTGGTAATGTTTGAAAAACATAAGAAAACCACATGAAATTTATTGGATATAGGAACAGCGTTGTAAGGGAAAGAGATCAAATAATGGTGCAAGATCGATTAGAAATATTGAATCTGTGGATAGTACAGATAAATTCACTATAATTTGTACATTTCATTCCTGCCTTTTACTACACGTAATTATTGTATTTATTATTACAACTCCTCATAAATTTTTACAGAATTACACTTTTTGCATGGGGGAAGTCTATCACCTAATTCTAGATTTGATGGACTTGGTATGATGCCAGACATTGTAATTTGCTGTCCCCTAAGGATAATGATAATGAACAGATGGTTAGAAAAGATATAGATATATGATATGTACTTTTTATGAGTTTTGAAATAAATAAAAGTTTTACTTTTTTTTATGAATTCGAAGAATTAGTTTCAATTGCTAGTATCCAAAAATAAAACTTGGTTCAAATCAAATAAGTTTTTTTTTTTTCTACAGAAATATTTAATTTGCCCAGGCATAAAATTAATTTTTAGGACATACACCATTAAATTTTTAGGTCGTAGCAATAAATAACATAAATAATAATATAAATAAATAAATAATAAGCATCATATATAATTACATAAAATGATAAGGAAAAAAAAAAAACCCAATATATTTTATGTACTAAAAAAAGAACAATTTTCATAAAAATGGCATAATTAATTGAAATTTGTAATTTTTTGTCATGGGACTAAGGATAATGATAGGTCACAAACAAAGAATAACGATAAGTACAGACAAAGAATAAAGATAGGTCACAGACAAAAGATAATGATAAGTCATAGACAAAGGATAATGATATTGGACAGGTGGTTGCACGGTTGATGTCTGTCACAAAAGATGTCTGTTACTGTACAAATATGACTTGTTTTTCAGTTGCCTCTTAGGTAATTTTTTAAATACATTGTGTATTTTTTATGAATTTTCAAACAAATAATAATTGTACTTTTTTATGCATTCAAAGATGCATAATTGCTAGCTTCGAAAAATAAATCTTTGTTCATATCAAATAATTTTTTTCAACAAAAATATTTAATTTATGTACCTGTGATAAATTAAATGTTGGATAAAAACAATTACACCATTTTTGTAAGTCAAAACAATAAATATATATAAAAGGATGGAAGAACAATATATTTTATGTACAATAACAAAGCTCAATTGAGCAATTCGGGAAAACAACTTCACAAAAAAAGGCATCAAGTCTGCTATATATAAAGCCCTGATCCTTTTATGGAATTGAGGATTTTATATTAAAAAAGTAGAAAAAGTCGTTTCTGTTTTCAGAATGTAGTTCAGATAATATAAGAAAGCAAACTAAGATATTAAAAAAAATGGTGGCTTTATCGTTTCAAATGCCATCCGAACTAGACTGGTTTGTGTCGCGGAAAGATGAGAAACTCTCCAGGTGGCTTCTACCAGAAAGCAAGGAAACAATCCATAAGAAGAAATGCGAACCCACAAAAGAATCCTCCATTTCCACAGTTCTATTCGCTGTTTGTCCTTATATAAGTTACTCACAAAAAAACCCTTCTTAAATCTTCATTTTAACTTTAAGAATTCCAACCTTTTATCAGGAGTTTTTGAAGTTATTTTAAATTTCTGAAAGAGAGAACTTAAATAAATGGAAAAGAATAAATTGAAATAATATAAATAAATAAGTAAAAATAAGGTATATAATGTAAAATTCAGTGCAATCTTCACTGAATCAAAGAGTTATTAAAGGAAAAAATACTGAAATTTGTATCAGAAATGCAAAAATACAAACGTTCCTTAATATATCTTTCTTTTAAATAAATGAAGTATAGGAAATATAATATCTACAGCATTCTTTTTAGCTTCACAAACAAATCAATCCATTGGATCAGCTGCAATTTGCTCACAAATACCTTTTTTAAGGGAAGCAACAGTATTTATACATGCTCACATCTCCTAGATTAGTGGCTGTTATCCTTAGTGGTTGTTCTTTAGCTGTATTTTGGTGGATCAGCTTTGCTATTCTGCTGTCCCTCCTATTTGAAACGAATGTTACTGCAACTTGATTGTTTGGAGTCATCCACTTATTTTTCAAAAATCTTATGAATCAATTTTCTGGCCGAAATGCACCGAATTCTTAAAACGGTCTTTGGTTTGCCGCTATATGTCATTTTCTGCCCATTTTAGGCTAATTAGACAGGGATTTACAGTTTAACATGGATTTCAAATCCCTAACAAACATTAACGCCACCGCCAGGATTCGAACCTGGTGGCTATGGCCCCAAAGGGCAGAAGTCTAGCCAATTGGCCATCAGACCGCCTCTTAAAATAATCTCCAAGAACTCGTGCAATTCTCATGAATAAAAGTGTGGAGGTAACTAACTTCCCTGCACTATAAGTTCATGTTGGACCATGGCCGTCTGCTTACTGGCAGATTCCAAAATAGGAGGTTTTCTTTTTGACGGGGCAGGGTTATCAGCCCGATGACCAACAGTCATATTAGACGGGAACTATGATTCAAAGTGGTTACCGAACTACTACAAACATACATGTCACCTCTGGGAGTCGAACCAGAAACTTGTGGACCCGAGTGCCAGAGCCCTAGTCACTTCGCCATCAGGTCCCCGAAAGAGTCGAGCGCTCTCGAAGATTCCCGGTGTCGCGCTTATTCTATTTGCTGTAACAACGTTTCTCATGATATGATCTTCCACGCAGTCTATATTTACAGGCGGGCAGAAAGTTCATAGGCTGATATATAGATGGAGCTACTAGTATTAAAACCCATATGATTTTTAGTTAGCCCTAACCTTCAAAAGACACTTGTATAAATTTGACAGCTGTTACACTATTATATGGGAGTTATAGCATTTTTAGTGTTCATACGTGCAGTCCACTCGGTTGACTGTCGATTGGACTCCGGTGTGAAATGATGGAGCCATGTTTCATCCATTGTCACATATCGACTCAAAATTCGGGTTTATTACGATTGAACAGCTCCAAACACTGCTTAGAATCATCAATTCGTTGTTGGTTTTGGTCGATTGTGAGCTCTGCGCGCCACCCACTTTGAACAGAGCTTTCGCACATCCAAATATTCATTCACGATAAGTCTGAGGCGTGTCCTCGGTGCTCATTTCGCCTCGTTTAAATTTAGCAAACCACTTCTCTACGGTTAATTTTCCTGGTGCAAAGTCCGAATAATGTTTATCAAGCCACGCCTTGGCTTCATTAGTATTTTTTTCACCAAAACGCAGATGCTTTATTAACACACGAAATTCTTTTATCCATTTTTTCAAAATTATAAAAATTGCTTCACTAAAAATACTATAACTCACATACTAATAGTGCAAGAGCTGTCAAATTTATACATGTGTCTTTTGAAGGTTAGGGCTAACTAAATATTATATGGATTTATTACTAGTAGCGCCATCTATGTGTCAGCATACGAACCTTTCTACCCACCTGTTATCATACACACAATAACACTAAGAATGTGTTGCTTTTAAATAGTAACCTTTCCCCTAGGGTTGCTTTCGACTGACTCAACTAATCAGCTTTCTATTGTCGATGCTGTTTTTTTCTCTGAAAAAATGAACGCGAGATAAATGATTTATGGTGATGTTTTAGAAATGAATTATTGTCCAAAATATTTTTTTTCTTTGACGTGTACAGTTACTCCTCTCATTTTGTCAACGCAACTTAAGAACACTTTCTCTGCATGTTCAAACACCGTTAATGAAATAAATGATAAAATATGTTCACATATGAATCGAAATTCGTAAATGAGTTCAATTTTTATTTTGGTTTAAACGGAATAAATTCTTTTGTTTTTAAATTTTAATCGTCTATCTATTTATGCGGGTCCACAATTGCCACAGTTGCTCGATGCCATAGTTCGAGCATCAGAGTTCGAGTTCTGGCGATTTCATGAAATGCTTGTAGTGGGTTCGGAATACCCTTAAGACGTTGGTCGCCGTCTAATATAACTGTAAAAGCGTTGGGCGTAAGACAGACATCCCTACCATGTTAAAAAGTCAGCTTGATGGAGCCT